>VXBL01007263.1:366010-538669 GCA_013400195.1 Aramus guarauna
CTGGACAGGGGAGAGAAAATATAACAAAAGGCTCGTGGGTCAAGATAAAGACAGGGAGAGGTCACTCACCAATTACCATCATGGCCAAAACAGACTTGACTTGCAGAAATTAGTTTATTACCAAAGAAATCGGAGTAGGATAATGAGAAATAAGACCAAATTTTAAAAAAACCTTCCTCCTACCCCTTCCTTCTTCCTGGGCTCAACTTCACTCCCAATTTTCTTTGTCTCCTCCCCGCAGTGGCACAGGGGGACAGGGAATGGGGGTTGTGGTCAGTTTATCACACGGTGTTTCTGCTGCTCCTTTCTCCTCACGGGGAGGACTCCTCACACTCTGCCCCTGCTCCAGCATGGGGTCCCTCCCACAGGACACAGTCCTTCACCAACTTCTCCAACATGAGTCCTTCCATGGGCTGCAGTTCTTCATGAACTGCTCCAGTGTGGGTCCTCCATGGGCTCACAAGTCCTGCCAGGAGCTTACTCCAGCATAGGTTCTCCATGGGATCACAGCCTCCTTTGGGCATCCACCTGCTCCTGTGTGGGGTCCTCCACAGGCTGCAGGTGGATATCTGCTCCACCATCACCCTCCATGGGCTGCAGGGGGACAGCCTGCCACACCATGGTCTTCTCCTCAGGCTGCAGGGGAATCTCTGCTCCAGCACCTCCTCCTCCTCCTTCTTCACTGACCTTGGTGTCTGCAGAGTTGTTATTCTCACATATTCTCACTCCTCTCTCCCACTGCAGTTGCTGTTGTGGAGCAGTTTTTTCCTCCTTCTTAAATATGCTATCCCAGAGATGCTACCACCATCACTGATTTGCTCAGCCTTGGCCAGTGGGGAGTCCGTCCTGGAGCGGGCTGGCCCTGGCTCTGTCAGACATGGAAGAAGCTTCTAGCAGCTTCTTACAGAAGCCACTCTTGTAGTCACTCCACTAACAAAAGTCAATGGTCAACCATTCAATGTCCAGATGGAGATTGGTGACAAGTGGTGTCCCCCAGGGATCCGTACTGGGACCAGTATTGTTTAATATCTTCCTTAAAGAGGTAGTGAGATTGAGTGCACCCTCAGTAAGTTTACAAATCACACCAAGCTGAGTGGCCCAGTTGACACACCTGAAGGACAGAATGCCATCCACAGGGACCTGGACAAGCTTGAGAAGTGGGCTGATATGAACCTCATGAAGTTCAACAAGGCTAAGTGCAAGGTCTTCCACATGGGTCAGGGCAGCCCCTGGTATCAATACAGGTTGGGGGATGAAGGGACTGAGAGCAGCCCTGAGGAGAAGGACTCAGGGGTGTTAGTAGCCAGGAAACTCAACATGAGCTAGCAATGTGCACTTGCAGCCCAGAAAACCAACCATATCCTGGGCTGCATCAAAAACAGTGTGAACAGTAGGTTGAGGGTGGGGATTTCCCCCTCTACACTGCTCTCATGAGACCCCACCTGGAATACTGCATCCAGCTCTGGGGTCCTTAGTACAAAAAGGACATGGAGCTGTTGGAGGGAGTACAGAGGAGGGCCACAAAGATGATAAGAGAGCTGGAGCACCTCTCCTATGAAGAAAGGTTGAGGTTGTTCAGCCTGGAGAAGAGAAGACTCTGGGGAGACCTTTCAGTATTTAAAGAGGACTTATAAGAAAGATGGGGACAAATTTTAGCAGGGTCTGTTCCAATAGGAAAAGGGGTAATGACTTTAAACTGAAAGAGGGTAGATTTAGATTAGATATTAGGAACAAATTCTTGACTGTGAGGGTGGTGAGGCACTGGAACAGATTTCCCAGAGAGGTTGTAGATGCCCCGTCCCTGGAAACATTCAAGGTCAGGTCAGATGGGGCTTTGAGCAGCCTGATCTAGTTGAAGATGTCTCTGCTCATTGCAGAGGAGGTGGACTAGATAACCTTTAAAGGTCCCTTCCAACTATTCTATGATTCTATGAAAACCTTGCCACACAAACCAAATACACAGGCAGAAGAGCTCAGCACTTCCCTCCCCACTTTCCCTCCTCATGAAGCTGTAAGAGCAATGAGGTGGCCCCTCAGCCTCCTTTTCTTCAAACTAGACAATCCAGGGTCCTTAGCCACTCCTGATAGGACATGTCTTCCAGCCCTACCACCAGCTTTGTTTCCCTTCTCTGGACACATCTAAGGACTTTAACATCCTTCTTAAATTGTAGGGTTCAGCACTGCATGCAGCACTCCAGGTGAGGCCACACCCATGCCGAACACAGTGGGACAATCATCTCTTCCGACCGGCTGGCTGTGCCGTGTTTGATGCTCCCCAGACCGCAGGTTGCCCTCTTGGCTGCCAGGGCACACTGCTGGCTCACACCGACCCTGCTGCCGACCAGCACCACAGATCCCTTTCTGCAGGGCTGCTCTCCACCCGCTCCTCTCCCAGTCTGTACTTGTGCCTGACCTTACTCCATTCCAGGTGCAGAATCCAGCATTTGGTCTTGTTAAATTTCATGCCATTCATTTGTTCATATACCTATCACAGAAGGGTCATACTGTTCAGCATTTCTGTAGTATAACTGTTGCTGTGGTTTAACCCTAACCGGTAACTAAGCACCATGCAGGTGCTTGCACCTTGGAGGTGCATCCTCCAAGGGGATGGGGAGGAGAATGGAGAAAAACTCATGAGTTGGGATAAAGACAGTTTAATAGGATAACAAAGGAAGAGAATAATAATAAGAATAATAAGAAGAACAACAATGGCAATAATAATGATAAAACAAATGATGCACAAAATTGCTCACCACATGCAAAAGGAAAACAAACACTGATGTCCAGTCTGTTTCTAAGCAGCGAATCTGCCTGTTGGCTAGCTTCCCCAGTTATATGCAGAGCATGACAGTATACGGTAGGGAATTTCCCTTTGGCCAGCCTGAGTCAGGTCTCCTCGCTCTGGTCTCCCAGATTCTTGTGCACCTGGCAGGGTGTGAGAAGATGAAAAGCTCTTGACTTAGTGTAGGCACTAGAACTACCTAACAACTACTAAAAACATCAGTGTGTCATCAGCATTATTCTCCTACTAAATCCAAAACACAGCACTATACCAGCTACTAGAAAGAAAATTATCTCAGCTGAAACCAGGGTAACTGTTCAACAAAGATCTAGGCACGCATCAGATTTGGGAGGGCCAAGGACTGAACAAAGGTGAGCTCCACAGCCACACAGATAGCTGCTGGTGGTGCAGGGGAGCAGGATGCACCCACAGGATATTGAAAGAGGAACAATATCTGCCTTATTTATTAGCCTTACAGTGGTTGCAGGTGAAGATGCAAGGTCAGCTCTAAGTGTCTCACGTGAAACAAACCCCTTCCGCTTAAGCTGTACATTTGTGGAGGTGTGCACTGAGGCGGGATCTTTGCAGTGTGCCTGTGGGTGATGTGGATAGTAAATACAAGCCCAAGTAAAAAGTACACTACAACAAAAACTAGGTCCCACGCTCATCTTCTCAGAGTTTAGTTGTGGCAGGGAAGAAGGAAGTGATTCTGGTGCTATTGATGCAAAGCTGTGAGCCAATATTTGCTTAGTTGTCAGAGTTCCTCACTGAAAAGTTTCTCAGCAGTCCCACTGTTTCATCCTTTTAGCTTCAGGACTCTGCTGCATTACCCCCAAACCCAAAATGCTTTAAGTACGACCCATAGTGTTCATCACTCAACACCGTCTTTCTGAGCTTCTTATCTTGTCAAGAGGGATCATTCCTAGATTCACATCAGGACTGGTTTATGCCCTTGTCCCTAGCTTGTATGTCAGCTAATCACGGAAAACTAATCATAGAACATAGAATGGTTTGGGTTGGAAGGGACCTTAAACACTACCTAGTTCCACCCCCCCTGCCATGGGAGGGGAACAACTAGACCAGGTTTCTCAAAACCCCATCCAACCTGGCCTTGAACACTTCCAGGGATGGGGTATCTACAACCTCTCTGGGAAATCTGTTCCAGTGCCTCACCACCCTCACAGTCAAGAATTTGCTCCTAATATCTAATCTAAATCTACCCTCTTTCAGTTTAAAGTCATTACCCCTTGTCCTGTCACTAGATGCCCTTGTAGTTTCTCCCAGCTTTCTTGTAGGTGCCTTCCGGTACTGGAAGGCTGCTAGAAGGTGTCCCCAGAGTCTTCTCTTCTCCAGGCTGAACAACCTCAACTCTCTCAACCTTTCTTCATAGGAGAGGTGCTCCAGCTCTCTTATCATCTTTGTGGCCCTCCTCTGTACTCCCTCCAACAGCTCCATGTCCTTTTTGTACTAAGGACCCCAGAGCTGGACGCAGTATTCCAGGTGGGGTCTCATGAGAGCAGTGTAGAGGGGGAAATCCCCACCCTCAACCTACTGTTCACACTGTTTTTGATGCAGCCCAGGATATGGTTGGTTTTCTGGGCTGCAAGTGCACATTGCTGGCTCATGTTGAGCTTCCTGTCCACCAACACCTCCAACTGCTTCTCCTCAGGGCTGCTCTCAATCCACTCTCCGCCCAGGCTGTAGTTGTGCTAATGAACCACTTCCCTATGTACGGAAACACTAGCATCTAAGGAAAGCTGAGGTAGTGTCTCCAGTGTTTGCATTATACAGGTAGAAGAAATTCAAGCCAGATCACATCAAATTGCCTTGGAGCAGGGCTCACTCTCTGGTGCAGCACACAAAGGTGATTTGAAGGTGTCTTCTGCTTGCTTCTGTTTCTCCTACCCACAGGCTTTCCTTGTAACCCCAGCAGACTGTGTCTGGGGAAGAAGATTCAGCTGGGCCTATGCTAAAGGCAAGACTCGATCATCTCAAAACACCAAACCTCCAATCATGAAGGGGTTAGTACCCACATTAGTGTCACACCTAATATTAGGAAATCTGATTGTTCTGTAACTGGCTGCTGAGCACTGAACAATGAGGGTCTTCACACAGATGATAGGGTCTTTTGAAAAGTGCATTTCATTAATTTACTTTGACTAAACTTATTCTGACACTGCGACACAGGAATTGAATGAAAAATAAGCATATAGATCAATATTTGCTTACACAATCTAACCAACTACTGTGTATTTGAGAGGTTCATTTTTCTGTCTTATAAGTTAATTAATACGGAGAAGAAAAAAATGGCTAGATTCATTGCACCTATCATGCTCCTGCTGACAGCAATACAGGTTTTATACTGGACAGGAACAGTATTTGTGTCTAAAAACTTTTCCTGTAAAGTTAGAAACCATCTTTTACCTGGGCTTGGGTAATGTAGTTCAGAGTCCCTGATGTCTTCATTTATAATTCAAGAGAGCCATAAAAACTATCATGTAAACCTCTGTCCATCATTAGTCTGTGTTTTAGGCATGATTTTGAGGAGTGCTGCACATTGGCTTGTTTTCATTACCGGAAGATAATACTTCTGGATAATGTAACTGTATGCTGCTGTTTAACATAGTTCAGGGGGAGAATTAGGGCAGAGCTCAGAGAGTTGTGATAAGTGGTGCAGAGTCTAGTTGGAGGCCTGTAGCTAGTGGTGTGCCCCAGGGGTCAATACTGGGTCCGGTCTTGTTCAACGTATTCATCAATGACCTGGACGAGGGGACAGAGTGTAACCTCAGCAAATTGGCTGATGATACTAAACTGGGAGGAGTGGCTGACACACCAGAAGGCTGCGCTGCCATTCAGCGACACCTGGACAAGGCAGAGAGCTGGGCAGAGAGGAACCATATGAAATTCAACAAGAGCAAGTGTAGGGTCCTGCACCTAGGGAGGAATAACCCCAGGCACCAGTACAGGTTAGGGGTGGACTTGCTGGGAAGCAGTGCTGCGGAGAAGGATGTGGGAGTCCTGGTGGACAAGAAGCTCTCCATGAGCCAGCAATGTGCCCTCATGGTCAAGAAGGCCAATGCTATCCTGGGGTTCATTCAGAAGAGTGTGGCCAGCAGATCGAGGGAGGTTATCCTCCCCTCTACTCTGCCCTGGTGAGGCCACGTCTGGAATATTGTGTCCAGTTCTGGGCTCCCCAGTTCAAGACAGACAGGGAACTACTGGAGAGAGTCCAGCTGAGGGCTACAAAGATGATGAGGGGACTGGAGNTCCAGAGGTCCCTTCCAACCCCTACCATTCTGTTATTCTGTGATTCTGGGGTGCATTTTGCTAGTTTTGTTGTACTTTTTTTTTAATGAAGAAACTCAGTGGTGCTTCTGCCCTTAACAACTGACCCATAAACATGAGCTCCACAGATGATTATGGTACGTGGTTATGGACAAATGAAGGATACTGTTGCTCAAGTAAGCAGTTACACATGTGGAAGCAACAGAACTACTTGAGTGCTTAAGGCTTTGCATTTTCTTAGGTGAAACAAGTACTAAAGCATCCGCATGACTTTGGCTCATGGATTGTTCCACTTACAGAGACAATACTATATATAATATGTTAATAAAAGATATTCTAGAAACTCTTCCTTTGCATTGATCTGATTCATCACTGCTTTGACGCTAAAGTGGCTGTGTGGAAAGATGTGAAGAGGTGTATTAACTGCTGTTTGTGTTTTCTCTGGATTTTACAAGAGCCCATCATTGCTAGGCTGAGTTGACAGGTTTGGGTGATCAGAAACTCCTGACCATCCCAGTCTGGGGATAGGATTTAAGGTGGGTGGTAGCATGCTCTTGACCACATTTGGAGTTTAAATTGACCCCAACCCAATCAGGGTGTTCCCACAGCAGGCTAACCATGACTAAAGTGGAATTGATCTAGGATGAGCTGTTAGATGTGAAGTAAATCCAAGTTTAAGTGCCAAATGGTAGGATTTCCAATAGGAATGCAGTTGATAATGACTTGGGAAGCCTGATCTTGGTGTCACTAAGAAGTCACAGTCACAAGTACTGGGATATGAGGCAACCTGGAGAAGAAATTAAAAGAAACCCAAGGACAAATGGGGGTCAAAAGAACATTTCTCTGAGAAATAAAGAATCAGCTTCTGTACTTAAAATCTTACTTTCATGTATATGACTAAAACACCTCAATAATATTAAAACTGGTGTTCAGTGTGATGTACAGCAGAATAGTATCTTTAATCAGTAGAAGCTAGACTTAAATAAATTTTAGTTCATGGATTATTGCTGGACCATGTTAGTTGAAAAGATAGGTTTTCTGCTGCCAAGATTTATGACTCATCCAAAGACAGCAGAATAGATAAATTGATGTATGCCTTATCTACAACAAAGAAAGTGATTGGGATGAATTCCCAAACAGGTGGTTATGTGAATGACGCAAAAGCCAAGATGTATGTACACACTGAAGGAAATGCAGGTTGGTTTTGGCCCAGGTTCAGCAAAGCCCCTCCCACAAGTAAAAAGTAGTTATTATGAAACAGATGCAGTGATGGGAAAATAGAGTAATTACGCGGAATTCAGCCCAATTAGTTTCTGTATGTTCTGATATTCTACGTGTACCAGGAACATAATGGTAGTGACACGCATGATAACACTTTATCTCAGCCTCAGTCAGCTGGGGCCCGTGCACACAAATAAGGAGTGGAAATGGGTGAAGCCAGAGTATTTTTAATTCTTTTTTCTAGATCAACCACAGAAGTCTGTAGGTGTCAAATCTCATGTTTTTTTCAGACACCCTGCTATTCTCATTATTTTTTTTTTCCATTTGAGAATAGAAACACTCTGTTAGTTTCAAAGGACAAATATGGTCATTTGCATTGTTTAAGGAGCATGTACTACTAAGTATTTTCAGTACACTTTTCATAGAAAACAGAAACTTACAATGAAGAGAAGAAGAACCCTTTCCCATCATCAGCTAATTTATTAATGCTTTGCTTATATAGAATCAAAACAAGAGTATATATTATGGCCAGATTCTGAAATGGCATATATCAGATTCAGTTTAAGCATTTTTTACTAAAGGTTTTTTGCATGTGATTACATGCAGATATTGCTTAACCTCAATGCTGATACAAGAGGGTTAGAGTGAAGCTGCAAACCGTAATATTTCTCACAATCAGGGAAAAATCATGAATTTGAATTTGTAAAAATAACTGAACAAATTCAGTCCTAGATGGAGCTGGGTATTGTTGGACCAACAGAAACTACTGGAGAATGCATCAAAAGGGAGGGTCTTGATCTGTGTCATTTCTTGTCATGGACATTCCTTATTAAAAGTTCCTTGCTTACATCACCCTGACATTTGTACCACACAACCTGAGTTTTCACAGCATGCCAAGGAGCAGACTTCCCCTCAGATCTTGGCACTCCATCAAAATCACTGTGCCAAAACGTGATTTTCTTCTTCAAATAAAAGTTCATTGTCTGTTAAAGAGATATTACCAAATTAGTCCCGTCAACATGACATGTTGCCAATACATGAAGAGGCAGGTCCCAGACTTGGCCAGGGGTGCAGGACTACACAGCAGACAGAACCCAAGATTTGCTGCTTGTTTTCGCAATGTCTCTACTGCAAACTTGTAGCCTACTGTGCAAGAGCTTCCTGCATGCCCTCCATCGTAGACATCTGGCTCTGCTTCCAGCTTTCCAGGGGAGCACAGGCCTGGAACATGCTCTTGAGTGGGTCAGGAAGCTGCACAGAGGGACACAGAGGCAAACCTACCTCTCCTATGAAGACAGGCTGAAAGAGTTGCGGTTGTTCAGCCTGGAGAAGGCTCCGGGGAGACCTTATAGCAGCCTTCCAGTACCTGAACGGACCTACAGGAAAGATGGGAAGGGATTGTTTACAAGGGCATGGAGTGATAGGAGAAGGGGTAATGGTTTAAACTGAAGGAGAGTAGATTTAGATTAGACATTAGGGAGAAATTCTTGACAGTGAGGCACTGGCACAGGTTGCCCAGAGAAGCTGTGGATGCCCCCTCCCTGGAAGTGCCCAAGGCCAGGTTGGATGGGGCTTTGTGCAGCCTGGTCTAGTGAGGGTGTCCCTGCCCATGGCAGGGGGGTTGGAACTGGATGGTCTTTAAGGTCCCTTCCAACCCAAACCATTCTGTGATCCTGTAAAACCAGTGCAATTCAACAGTTCTTACGTCTTTGCCAAGAAAGACAGCATTTTTTTACTACATCTACATTTGCTTCACACATGTCATGGCCCTCCATGTCACTCTTCCACGCTCCTAAGGGAAAGATTTCTACAACTTATATCACAACACATCTTTCTGGTGCCTCCTAGTCTTTCTGTGCAGCTACACCAACCTGGCCCAGTTAAGCCAGGGAATGCACCCCACAACATCTGCTGTTGAAGTGGGTGCAATTCAAGACCTCTTGCTGGTCCTTGCATGCAATATCTTCCTTGTAATTCACCTTGATGGGGGATTCTGGCTATTAAATTAACAGGTGTGAATGGCACAGCAAGACCGGGATAAGGAAAGGCAGATATAGTTGCTAGATATAAATGCAAATTATTATAATTTAAATGCATTTTCTTTTCAGGACATTGTACTGCTTCTTGCTGTGTTTTATAGGAAACAATTTAAAGTAAAACTGAAAAACAAGATTCTAGCAATTGCAGAAAAAAAGATATACAGGGAAGCTCGTTATATCTGAATAGTATAAATGTACTTGATCTTCAATAACTCGTTAACCATGGGGTCGTACCGTTTATTTTTTATTGCAGTTGTGATTTTTAGGATTAGGCCTATCAATATTTATTCATGTTTAACAGAAGGCAAACATCCGGTCAGTCCTGGTAAATGCTATCCACTGAATGGCAATTTCATTACACTTTAGTCAGAGAACAAACAAAGGTTCGGTTTCTAATAGGAAGGTGAAAGTACAACAGGGGGAGAGTCAGTAACAAGTGTGGCTAATGCCCTAATAATTCATCTGTTGCAAGAGACATATGAAGTTCTTAGAGATCCCAGTTATCTCCTGTCAGTGTCACAGGCAAAATTTCTGTTCCTTGCACGGAGTCAGCCTGAGCTTTCACTAGAAATGAGGACTGGACGCGGGACTGTTGTTTCACAGATCAGGCAAAAGCATCTGTAGAAACCAAGAGAGATTACTCTGCGAACAGCAATTTCTAGGTGAGGTTCTTCTCTCAGATAACTCAGCTTGGTGTTGCTCAATGGAGTTGAATTGCTGAGAACTAATTTTGATCTTTTCAGTGGCATTTTTCTGAAAGTCTGTGCAGGAGAGACCCTGAAAGTCTCTTGCACTTTTCTGTCTGTTGCCAGAGCTGCTCAGGACTGCCCATACTTCTGCAGGGTCCAATATCCAGTGCTAAGGGACTCTGATCTAATCAAAAGCTCTAAATATGGCTACATAATATCAAAGCTAATCAGCATATATATCTGGTGGAGTCTGCTGAATATGAGACAGATTTGCCAGAGTAAACTGAAGGAAGGTTTCAGGGGTGCTCTGTGGACTCGGTAGTCTGTACAATTCTTTTTTATTTTATAACTTCATAGTATTTGAAAGATTGTCAGTGAATTTATCCTCACAGCATCCCAGGATGTGGCAAAGAGCTAGGGACAGAGAAGAGGTTAAAGGACCTGTCGAGAGGAGCTGCAGGGCTGCACCGCCCAGCACCACATGCTGCTCGCGCCTTTCTGCCACCTTGGGAGTGCTCCAGCCACCTTGCCATCCGGACTCACAGCCCGTCCATAACTCACCCCAGCACAGATAAACACACTGTAAGTTCTTGTATTCTGAATTATTTAGGGACAGGTGATTTCATGTAAAAGATGGTAAAATTAGTAAGGGAGTTCCTAGGAAAACCTTTCCGTCCAGGAGACATGAGCATATGTTGGAGTGAAGCTAATCTGACTTCAGGGGTTTAAAGAGGCTTAATATGGTAGAATTTCATAAATAGTAGTATACAAAGTACAGACCACTAATAAAATAATAAAAAAAAAATCATGAAATCATTTTTGGGATTTCCCAATACTGTTTCTCTGTCTTATATACACTGTATGCTACTCAGAGCAGACACTACTTAGAGTCTGTTGCATGGATTGTAGTTAACAGAAAAACTACTGAAAAAGTCATGTCTTCACTTACTGTTCTGACTATCAAAAATACTCAGGGATGACACAATAATGGGAGAACTGATATTAGGGTGAGGAAGAAATACAGCATATTTTATACATTTATTTTCCTCTCGGGATGATTTTGACCACAGGAAAGTATTTGCCTATGATAGATGAACTGCATTGCCACTCATGTTAATATACTACTGTTTAATGATTATTTTTTTTTTTTAATTCATTTAAACACTGTTAATGTTTACTTAGCAGGACATTAATAACACCAGGTTATTTATCATATAAGAAATGGCTAATGAAATCTGCTTCATCTGTCACTGGATGTTTATGTTTCAAGGTTGCACTGGATTGTTTATGCAGGATTTAGGGGAGAATGGTAGTGTTTTGTTAGTGATTAATAATAACAAGGAAGTTAAATGGCAATTAATATATTGTTTTGTTGTTGTTATTATGTAATAATAATATTACATTAGGACTCCCTCAGACTTCAGATGATACTTGAAGCAGCTCAAGTGCTGCTGAAAGACGTAAGAGTGAGACAATGTCTGATAGTGATGGGAACACGGGACTGGAACCAGAATTGTCCAGCTCTGCAAATAAGCTGATTAACTGCCTACTGGTCCCCTATAGTGAACCCTCCTGCAAGTAGCCCTTTGGCTCTGACATATCTCTTAAATTAATGAAGTTTATACTTGTTTTGTACATTGCATGCTTATATTCAACAGTTAATCTATGGCCAAACTGTGTCTCCTAGTTTGATGTTTTTACAAATACTCTACTCATTCTTAATGAGTTTTCTCCCAAAGGCTCTTCAAAATGAATACAAATGTCACAAATTTTAGGCACAACATATATAGCTTCCGAGGAGTTTTGCATTTCTCTGTCACCCAAGAACTGGACCCCGTGTTTTGAACACCAGTGAATTTGAGGGATTTCCTTTTGAAAAGCACAAATGCCTTTGCAATGTATAAAGCAAGTCAGGCATTTGAAAATTATCCTTTCCTTCTTCCTTTGAAAGTCAAGGTCTGAGTTCATTTTCTGAGGTTTTCCTTCCTTTCTTGCAGAAAGCTCTAAGTCGTACATCCTTGTTGCAAGGACATGTGAGAGCTGCCAGATTGCATCACAACAGGGACAGGCATGAGCACGGAAGCAAGATCCCAGAAGAGCTGGGGAGCTGCACTGGTCTTTGGCCGTCCTTCCCCAACCCTAGGCTTGTTCTTCACTAAGAAGGACGAGTATTAATGCATCCCATTGATAGAGTGCATAGGTTTTGGTCAGGAAGCACGTATGTGCATGTGGAACTTGGCTCAGCATGCCACTGACTGATGTCCAGTGATCTACCCTTTTTTCTTTTTATATGGTAAAAAAAAATTGCATATTGAAATCACTGGAAAATCAAGTCGCTCTGTTAATTTCACGGAAAGTGTATCACCATAGCAAAATATTTCCCTTTATTAGTTATTTCTAAAGAATGAAATGCAAATTCCAAAGGAAGTTTACCCTTCCTCCTTTTTCCCTTCCCCAGAAATCCCTGAGACTGCAGAATATAGTTCAGAAATGCCAAATCCAACCTCTGCTGCACCCCTGCAACTACCTCCAAAGTCAATAGGAGTCATGGGTGTACAAGAACCGAGTGCCTCGTCAACATACTGCAATTTTTAACCATTATTAAATGTAAATCTCTCTAGCATCAATATTTATTCCTGCTAAATATGAAGAATGTTTAGGCTTATGAGTCACCAGTTCTTTTCCAGTTAGCGCTTGCTCTACCACTTCCACCCTCGAATGGAACTAGAGATTTATACGCGATATCAGCACACAAAAAGTCAACTGTTAGGAGGAGGCAACCACAGAATAGCAACTGGGGAGATAACAATGTGCATCTGTCAGAGCCAGTGTGCTCCATTGTTGTCATTTCTCTGCTGTTGGTTTTGCAGCAGGCTCGAGCGGCAAATCACAAGGAGCACCAATAAGTACAGCAGGATTTGCTCGCAATTTGTTCCAACCTCCAAGCTCAAGGTTGCCATGGGAGACAGGAAGCATTTTTCGGGCACTCCCACAGCAATAAACTGCTGCCACTTTATTAACGAGTAGCAGCACGTTGCGTTTTGTTCAACAGCAGGCCTATGAGCTGACCAGCAAAAATGCTGGGGGTGGACAGAAAGCTTTTTCCCCCACTTTCACTTCCTACTTCGGATGCAACTCAGGGTCCTGCTAAAGTGGACAATCTGCTGTTCGCTGTAAGGCAGTAGGTTTAGTCTAGTTTCTAGTGGATGCAAAGTCTGCATAATAAAACCCCACGCTGCAATGTGCCACAGTAGTCCTAAGGCTGTAAAGGTGTTAAGGAGACACTTGAGAAGCAGCAGAAATCCAACAGCCAATTCATATTCTTTGCATATGTTATTTAGTGAGAAATTGCAGACAGAAAAAAGAATGCTTTCAGTCTGATTGTAGCACAGATCAGTGACTGCCAGCCCAAAGCAAAGGTCTGCTGTGCTGAAAGGTCTTCTTCAGGTCAGAAAGGCTGGTCCCAGGAGAAGATGCAGCAGTGTTCCTGTTTCCCGGGACGAATAGTCCGTTGCAGTGCTTCTGTAGCTTTAGATGGTGACTGTACCAAGGTGCTGAGAGCCTCTCCTTGACCAGTGAAGATACCTAGTTTCAGAAGGCACCACTGTAATCCTGTTCTTCTGGGGTAACACGGAGAAGTGACAAAATACTGGCTGGAAAGGTAGAAGGTAAAGCAGGAGCAGGTATCGGGGTTGTTGGTTGTCCTTACTGAGGGACTGAGAAACAGCCGAATAATTGCACAGAGGAAACAAAAGAGAGGCACACTTTTAGATAGCTTGAGAAACCTGGCTTCTTATCTCAAAGATCTGGCCTTGTAAGAGCAGTGTGAAATCTGAGTGGAAAGGTACAGTTCTCCAAGCCAGAGGGACAGAAACAAAGGTCCGACAGCTACCATGACTCTCTCACTTCCTAAAGTTGTCCCCAAAGGTAGGAACAAATGCTCACAAGCAGGAAATCTCATATTACTATTGTCTTTATACAGACAAAGGCATCACTTTCCCAGGTCAAGATAACATGCCTTGAAGAAATAAAGTATCTTCTCTTACATTATCTTTTTATAGTCCTCTTCCTTTTCTATACTCCTCCCTGACTTGCCAGACATTTTTCTTGCCTGATGGCCCATATATTCTCACATGTCCACTACTGATAAAACAGGGTACGCCTGTCCCAGAGGAATGGTCTTACCTGGGTATATCAGTACATGGAAAATGCTACTGTAGGCAACTGATTAACAACATTTATTGCCTGGCCCTGATGATGTTGCTCTATAATGAGTAAATACAGAACCCTACTTTTAAGAATATGTCAGTTTTGAATAGTCTTTCCACATAACTATGATGAGATCATATACTAACTGCATCTTTCACTTGCAGAACAGAATCAGAGAGCAATGTAGGAAAGCAGAGGAATACCAGGTTTTTATTTTTGAGTATCTATCAATCTGAGAAATTAAAAAGAATAGACTTTGATTTTCACCTAGATAATTTAAATCAATTAAGCTTCTCTTAGTGAAAAGATTTAATGAATGAAAACATCCTTAGAGCTAATTAACATGTCAAAGGCAAGAGCAGAACAGCAGCAGGAGAACAGCCCCTGGAGATAACACATCTACTTAGAGCACACAGATACAAAATTAAATGAAAAGTTTTGTCCTTTCCATCCCATTCCTTATTCACACCTACATGCCAACAGGCACTGCACTGCCTTCTCCCAGCTGATACATTCCTGGGAGGTAACAAGATCCCAAGTTCTGCTTCTGGTTATAATCGCAGTCACAGCAGCTCTGGATTTCAGGGAGAAGTTAGCTGATTAGCCACTGTGGAGCACAGCTGACTACTTTCTAGCAAATCCTTCATTACAGGCCAAACCAAGATTTCAGATCTCAGTGAAGAAAATGAAACTTCACAATGCTCTTTAAGATTTTCCAAGTGTCTTGTTTTAGAAACCTTACAAACCTTTTATTTTTTTCCCCAGGGAGATACTGTCTTCTAAGTAGAGATTTTTTTCTCTCAGAAAAGACTTGTTCTTCAGAGTTATCCTTGATTTAGCCTGTGGACACAACCTAAAAGCCATTGTTCCACTCTAAAAATGAAGGAATCACACAGAAGTTGCACAAGGGTGTCACAGAGCTAGGGAAAAAACCTGCCGCTGAGTCCATTGTGCTAAACTTCCCACCACATTCAGCAGCCACTGCAGTTCCTCTGCTCTATCTGTGCACTTACTTCCTGCTGCTGACACATGTGAGTTCAAGATGCATCTGGAAAAAAAAAATAAACCTTCTACTCTGAGCACCAGATCAGAGGTTTTTTTCTCATCAGCAAAGAGAGGTTGTTTCTTCTACTTTATTCGCAATAGACCTGGTGGGCTGTAGACTGCAGTTAATTGCTCTGACTGCTGCAACTGTGTGGGAGCACACAGGGGCACAATGCCCTCCTGCATAGTGATTTTAACTCAATGAGTCCAAGAATAAATGTTTAGACAATGCTGACTTGGAGAGGTTTTGGGCATTTCATTTTTGTTTTGAGGAAGAAACTAAACTGGTACTGAAGGCAGTAGCATGTTTAGTCAGTTAAAGGCACCAGGAGAAGTGTTTCCTTTTCCAGAATCCATTAAAAATCTCATGAAAATGAAACCGCAAGAAATGAAGAGTCTTCAGAAAACATTCACCTAAATAATCAATGTGGTACAACTGAACTGAATGGAAGGACAAGGCAAAGCCAGCTGAGTTCAGGTGCATGACTGCCCGTGAGGCTGCAGGAGGACTGTCACTCAGCGTCCTGAGTCAGTGGAGAGAAACTTCCATGTTCAAACACACAATGAAGAAGAAGGACAAACTGTACTCTCAATGTGCCTCTCTCTCTGACCACTGGAGAGTCAATCTGCAGGACTGGCTTTGATTAGTCACTCTGGTTTAGTTTAAGTTTACATTTTACAGTTTATTGGGCAGGAACTTTTATTTATTTCTTTATAACATAATTAAGGTCCATCTGACATTTTCCTTTTTTCTTCCTTCTCCTCTGTATCAGGGACAAAATCTGTTTTGCTCTCCCAACAGGATATGCAGAAATTTGAATGAATCTGTTACTGAACTATTATACTATTTTTTTCAATCAAGAATTCCGTTGCCCAACAGTGACTAGTCCTGTTTCACAGTTTTCCACTAATTCCATAAATTGCATCAAAGTTTCATCATTTCCTAATTCAGGTTTTCTCAGAAACATTACTCATTATTGAAGAATGTTCTGGTCATCAAGAAGGTTAAGAGATAATATTTTCTTACATTTTTGTGGCTGTTTTCTCTTTTGAAAAGAAAATATTATGGGAGAGGAAGTTTCCCTGCTGATTGCAGTTGCTCAGCTTTTCTGTCTTTCTACACTTTTTGCTTCTACAATTTTTTTCAATTCAAAATTTAAAAGAAGTTCCTTTATAAAAAAAAAGCTTGAAGCTTCAAAAATATTTTACTAAGAATACCACTGGAAAACCTAAAGGGATAAACCCTCCTTTGTCCTTCCTATACTCAAGGTCAAATGAAGAGGCAGGAGGGTGATGGAGGGTTGTGAGTAATGCTCTGAGGTCCTTCCGCAGGCTTTGAAAGAAGAACATTCTATCATCTGAGCCATTGCTGACCCCAGAAAGGAGAAGTTACGGGAGGAAATGGTCCATGCGTGCCTGCAGCAGCTGGACAGCAGGGACGAGCACTGTTAGGCAGAGTATTTATCTGACTAAGCTGTGGAGCTTGCCCACTGTTCGTTTTCTTTCTTCTCCAACTTATACTGCTAGTCTTTTCCCTAATAATTCTCTCCCCTTTTTTAAAAAAATGAATTTGATTTATTATCAGAGAATCCATAACAGCAGAAAAATCTCCCCTCAAGCCTTCCCTCCCTTCATGCCAATTTCTTAGCCTTGCTCCTTTTTCTCTCACTTCTCTCACTGGCTCTTCTCCCATGCCTTGCAGCCAGCACCTTTGAAGAAAAATTCAACCTCATCCACCTTGCTGGTTCCCCTGGCTGTTCCTCCTGCCATATAATGATGCCCTCACTCCGAGATCTGCTCTCCTTCAGTGAACTCTGGTTGTCCTCATGTACCCTCATTACCCTGGGCTGCCATTCAGTTATCTCCTTCCAGTTGCAATGTTTTCTCCATGTGAGGGACGTGGGTTCTGCTGGTGTAAGCAGATGTTGTGGAGCCTGGACGCAAGGCAGGGTGTGATACAATATGGACACTGGCAGTGTAGGTCTCTCCTTCTGAACCTCAAGGAGCTTGTCCAGCTCTAGGGCTGCTGTAACCCTCCCATCAGAATTGCTGTTGTTCAATGTGTTACATGAAGATTAGATAATGCTGTTGGCTGAACACACCACACTGCTTCCTGGGACTCCTGCAAGCCCTTTCCCACTCTGTCAGAAAAGTCTTTTGCAATCTCCCACTCCATGTCTTCACCCCACGCAGGTCCTGCTCATCCCTTCCTTGCCATCCAGATTTTCCATATGTGTCCTTACCTCTGCCACTGTCTCCTGCTCTCCTTAATGCCCACTTTCACCCCTTGTGACAGGGGTTTTTTAATGTGTTCCCAATGTTATACCTGCCCCAACCCCTCTCCCGTTTGTCTCCTACTCCCATATCTCCTCTCAGTTTCTATCCCATATTCCCCTTACAGCCTCTGGGTCTGACTTCAAAACACCTTCAAAACACAGACTTTGCCTCACACAGCACAGTTCTGCCAACCCTCTGCTTCTTCTTCCCTTCTCTGTCACTCCCTGTATGACTCTGGATATCCTTCTCCTTTGTCTCTAGGACCTTCTGTCTCTAATTCTAACTTGTCATCCCTCTCCTACGCACTGCTACAACTTCCCCACTCCTTCCTTATAAAATGTTTTTTATTTTCTTAGGAGTCCAGGATACAGGCACTGTTCCTGGGCAATCTGTAACATAGTTAACACTAACATGGTCAAGCAGCTTCAGAAAAGAGAAGAAGTTTATTCAACTGACAGCATCAGGAAAGCCGAGACCTTGATTTTTCTCTGAATCAGGCTTTTCCAGGGTTCTGATTTGTACCCATTTTGACAAGGTTGCTGATGCTAAAGAATCTTACTGATGCTAAAGAATCTCTTGACATTTTGGAATGGAAAATTACTGTACTAAAATCAGACGAAACCCTGTGAATTATCTATTTTTTATTCAGTGTCCTGGGTATCTGAGTGGGAAGCAGAAGAGCAGCTGGTACCTCAATGACTTCTTACGTGGAAAATATATGAGTCGCCTCTTCAATCCAAAAAGAGCAAACCCATAACAAGACCCACCTTAGTCCTCAAGTGCATTCAGCAGCACAGGCACCAGCTTTGTGACTGTGCATGATTACAAGGTGCCCTCCCACCTTAGTCCCTGTGGATAATACCATTGCTAAAATATTATGGCACCAGAAACCTCAGCAGCAGAGCTCAGCAGATGCCTTCACCTTCATTCAGAAACAAAGGAAGAAGAGGAGGCATTGTTCCCCTGTTGCACAATGGCTTCTTTTTTGCTTTCCAAGGCACCATTTCATGCATCCCTTAGCCTGCTCCATGGAGCCCCCATATCCATTTTTTCTAGTTTCTCAGGTGCCACAGCTGTATGCCAAATTTTAAATCCTTAAGATTAAGGAGGTCAGCACTACTAGTGCCAAATGGTAAAAAGTCAAGATTAAGGGCTTATCCAACAGTCTGAAAAATTCAAGTAACTTCTGAAATCTCCAGGTGTGTTGGCTTCACATTTTCAACTGAGATTTTTTTGAAAAACACTTTGTTCCTGGAGCTGAGACTCTACAATATGCTTCAGACTTGATTTATGGTAGGAGTTATTTACCTGAATGTTTCTTTTGGATAGGATAAAATTAATCTGGATAGGACCTCAAGTGCCAGAACAGTCCTCCTGCCTTAGGGCAAGATCACCTTTACCCAGGCTGTAAGGATGAAATTTTTCATCCAAGCTGATGTATGTTCAACAAAGATGTCTACATCTAAAATGATCCCTCATGAGGCTTAGGAACTCTAATCTGTGTGGCAAGTAAAGAACAACTGATCCAATCAAAACCTCATGTCTACCTTAGGATGCAATGGATTTCTATCAGGACCCACTGATTGTACTTACTGAATTGCCACAGATCAGACTGGGAAGTGGGGAAAAAAAAAAAAAAATCCAGCGTGGATACCTACCTTGCAGAATTTAAAGCTAGGGAAAGCAAACCACACCCCAGCCATTTGGATGTATGTAAACTGCCTATCTGGTTCCAGTGCAGCTGGTGACACCTTGGCTGGTAGAGGTTAGGGTGCAGTTTGTCCAGCCAGATGTAGACACCTTCATGTGATGACATGGGTCACACCCAAAGCCTCACTGACCAGCCAGTTCTCTACTGCTCTAAAGGGCAGACTGCTCTGATGTCAAAGCCAACACTGCTAAGTTGTTGCTACAGGTCCTCACATTCACCCTATGCAATCCCTGCCACCACTTCATTCCTTTTACCTATTTCTTTCAGTTTCCACCCTGCCTCCCTCAGCTTCCAGCTTTAATCTTCCAGTGAAAGCCTATCAGTCCATTCCAAATCCATTACAGACACAGGAAACCAAATATATTCCCCTCCTTCTAGCAGTCTTTTCCATATTTGAAAATTGTATAATCAAACTTACAAATTGGTAGAATTTGTGCTATTTAAAAAAATGGTCATTTAAATACGTGTGTCTTCATCTAATATAAAACTGCTAGATCTGGCCTGAATATATTTTTTTTCCTGTGCATATTTCAATTCTAATATGAAAAAATAATGAATAGGAAAAAAAAAAAAAATCAGTTGAAAACTATGGGAAGTTATTTCCAACTTCAAGATATTATATGGTGTGGGCAGAATCACATGTTTCTCTGGAAAAAAAAAAAATTCAAAGAACCCAGTATTTCTATAGTAAAGGTATTTTATAAGAAAATTATGAACACCCTAGAAGTCTGTACAATGACATTTCTAGCAAAAGAGCCAGCACCATAAATTTTTTGTCACTACCAGCTTCTGTTCCTTCTGACTTCTTCCTGACTGAGCCGTTCTCGAGCTCTGTATCTTAGACTAAGCTATAACTCCTTCCTTAACTTGTGTGACTTTCTGTCCCTCAGAAAGTACAAAATAAAGAATTACTCTCTACATGGGATTTTGCCAACTTCTCCAAACAGATGTTGCTTAGCCCATTAAAAATTTAAACTGTGAAAGTATGCTTTTAGACCTATGCATATATTACTTTTTAAAACCTATATGTTTATTTCTTTGGATGGGTGTATAAACACAGATAGAGGATTTTGTGCATACACAAATAATGCATTTTCTCCTAGACTGCTATATACTATGAATATAGTATGCATGTGTCATAGTATATACTATTTAATATGAGTATAGTATATAGCAGTAGAGTAGCAAGAATAGCATTCTTTCTTCGGTTATTGACTATAATTTGTTTCAAACAGTCTGAAATCTTTTGTATGTAATTTATTTGTAATCAGCTGATTTCTTGTTGTCTATGTTTTTTTCTTCTCAGCATTTAGCTATGAATTTAGCCATGAGTCAGCTTTATCCTGATGCTATTTAATTTTCAGTCATTTTCCCTTAAAATTGTTATTTATCAGGTCAACATTTCACTGGTTGAATTTATATTATCTGGGGAGCTATTTACCTGGATATATTTTTTGGATGAAAACCACCACTGGAAATGCTAGTATTGGCAAACTGCTGTATCTACATCTGTTCCTACCATCTCTGCATTTGAGGCCATATTTACCCTGATGTACTGACCCTTTAAATTCAGCTCAGGTTGTTTTGGTCTTTTCATTTCTATTTTTTTTTATTATTATTATTTTTCAACTTTAAAATGAATGACATCCTGCAAACAGTATCAAAAGAAAGTTTTCAAGAAGTGCCTACCATGTATGACTTCTCCACCAATATTGCTACTGGAGAGCTGCATATAAAACAATCTATTTCCTACTGCTAATAAATATTTGATTCCACTTTGTGAGGAGGCAGCACACACATTGCCTGTGAAAACCCATTAAAGTTCCACAAACAGAAGGTTTCCAGAATCAGGCACATATGCTCTAGGCCAATACTTGGAATGTTACATAGAAACACTTGATAAATATGTCTGCCTGTCTTTTATCTGGGCAATCTAGTTGGATTATGCAGCAAAATTGTGAGAAGATCACTTGAAAAGGAGAATTGGTCAGGATGCTGCTTTGCTTTTTTGCAGTACTATAACCATTCTGCTTTCTTTTTTCTAGCCTTTTATTTTGAGGCCTGCCGGGCATTGTTTTTTATGGGAACTACTAGATTAGGTCTATGTTTAGGAAAGCATTTAAACACATGCCTAATTAAAAAAAAAAAAAAAAAAACAACCAAGTATTTTCCTTGAAATCAATGGGCCATCTGCTTAAATATTTCTCGGCCTGGTTCTGCAATCCATAACACAGATGGACTAACAGTGGTAGTGATTTTCAAGATGTCATAATGACAAAAAAGCCTCCATTGTATCATTAATCGATCTAGATATTTATATGGCATCCATCTCTATAAAAATTGCAGTACCTGTCTTAAAGTAGCCAAGAGCGAGGTTGTATTATTCCCCTGAATCTAGCCTAATTACTGGGTCTTCATTACTGGCATTCCAGGGCAGTTACCTGAGCCACCCTGAATAATTGCATGAACACACTGCATCCACTGCAAAAACACAGCTGAGCCCACTGCTGCTGGCTGCTTACAACAAGCTCACTGGCTTTGTACTGAAGGAAGAGGAGAGTTTGTCAAAGGCACATTTGCTGCTCAGCTAAGGGCAACAACAAGGAGTTGGGGACAAGACCTTCTTAAACCACTCCAGAGGCTGTCTTATCTGGTCCCACATGCCAGATCCCTCCAAAGCAATGAACACGTTTCCTGAAAAGTTCTCCCTCTTCCCACCCCCAAAGTCTGTTGACTATAAATCATCCCATAGATCACTAGTTAGCTGGCTTCATATTCATAACACAACAAATATTTCCCCTCCAGTGTCAAGTCATTCAGGCTCCACGGGGGATAATTCCTGAAGTAAAGCAGTCATCTTTGAGACAGAAGTTGCTTTCCATTCCACAAAGGAGAAGGATTTGTTAATCACGCAACTATTTAGAAGTCACTCCCAAGATGTGCACCTGAGCTCAGAGCCTATAATTTATAATCTACACACCCACACACATACACTGCAATCAGATTGTGGTTCCCACAGAAAATAAACGTGCTGAAACACAAGACCCAGCACTGCTCCAAGCAGTGATAAAACATTTAAAGGAAAGATGCAGGATGGTTTCATAAAGTTTCCAGGTGGCATAAGGCAGGGGCAAAAGTACCCTTCACCTACCATGGAGGGTTAACATGCAAATGTATAGATATAAAGGAGAGAGAATTTCCCTTGATCTCATCTCACCTTCTTTACAAATCAGGCCTTGATATCATAGTTCTCAATGCCAAAAGACAACCAATGGTTTAAAAAATCTCTTAATGAAAAGATTGAAGGCTACTCAAAAAACACTGAAAAATTAACACCTCAACTCAACGTGTCATTTTCCCATCAGAAAGTACCTCTAAAATCAAGCATATCTATGGAGAGGGAGAGAACCAACAACAAACAAGCCAATAAACAGAGATTTTGGTGGAATTTTCTAACAGGAAACTACTAATAAAATATTGCCTTTGGAATTAATGCCCACATCCAGTTGAATGACTGAAGAGCTTCATGATAGTCATAGATGTTGATCATTTATAATCATGTTCTTCCATATAATCTTGTTTGGCATTGAACCACACCTCCCAGGAGTCAATAGTCCCTTCCCTTGGAAGAGTGTAGTACATCACTTAACAGCCAGTTATATAATGTGCAGCTAGTTCAACTTTTTACCTCTGTTTAGGATGAAGACAAGTGCTGATATACCTGCATTTTTCAAAAGGCAGCTATTCCATTTTTTCAAGTAATTTCAAACAAGACACTAACTTCCTACTGGCATTCCGGTGTGTGTCCTCACCAAAATAACCATGAACTTGAGTGTCCTCTAGTAAGGTAGGTAGCTAAAAAGGTTCCTGGCACTGGAGTACCCAAGCACTCATAAATATTAATGGAGTTATCCTTCCAACATTGCTATGAGGCTTTGTTACCCCCATTTTGCAAACAGAGAATTGAATTTCAAAGTCACTTGCCCAAAGCAACACAGGAATTTTGTACTGGTGCCAGGACTGAGCCCACATTTCTTAAGTCCTCATCCAAAGCATCTTTTCTCTTTTACCCTCTTATGCTAGACACAAAAGAGATTTTTGTGCCTCAATATTTTCTGTTGGCCTGGTACTAAGCTATTTTCCCACACATGATCATTAAAGATGCCAAAGTGAGCACTTATTTTGGGATACGAGATAGTGCTTCCATACAAGGGGACCAGGATTTAATTTGCATCCTTGCTCTCTCCTTGGCTGTCAGTAAGCACAGCCCCTGAAGGAAAAAAGGAGTGCTCTGTGTTGCACAACCTACAGTGATTGCTCTGGATGATTAAGAAGTGGTATTAATACATACCATGGATGAACTATCCAATCTTCCTTAGCCTAAGGGATAGAAACTAAAATCCTGGGCCTAGCTGGAGAACTCAAGAGAGCTGAAGAGTATCCCTGGAGAAAAAAATTAATAGCACTGGCTTGCATTTGTTTGGCCTTCCTTTGAGTGCACTGACCAAATATGCAAAAACATACCAAATACCTTGTAAGTAGGAAAAATAAGCAAATCTCACCCAAGGAGCCTTGCATACATGACGTTTTCAGTTTGCTTATGTTCACATCTCCCAAGTTTTGCTCTGACTTTATTGCACTCAAAGATATGTGTCAAAACCTACCCAGAACTGTTGTATTTTACTTAGTGCAAGACCAAATATTCTGATTTTCCTACTTTACCATAACTATGGCTGAGTTTGCTCAAAATTTACTCTAGAATTCAGGCCAGACTCGTAACTGACCCAGAACAAGGTTGAGATTTGTCATTCTAGGCACAATCAGAAACATGAGCTAGAAGAATCTACAAAATCTCCAGGGTGACATCGCAGTCTTCACACTGCTGAGAGGCTATTAAGCATTTAATGCACAAAATAGTAAAATATTTATGTCAACATTTTAAAACACAATAATAAATTATGTATTTAAGACCTTTTAAGCTGCACATGCACAACTTAATCATAAACTGGTGTTTTAGCAAATATTGCAATAACTTGATACTAAGATTTAGAAGCAATATCCCATAGTTCTCACTTTTTTGGGGGAGGGAGGCATGATGCGTTTGAGAGCCAGAGCAGCCTGAAAATGTTTACAGTAATGTCTCGTCTTCACCTTCTAGATACTCACCAGAGTCTTATCCCCACTGTCCTCATCACCGGACATCTTAAAAAAAATCCATGCATGTTCTCGTGATTTCCCGGTCTATGACTCGTCTCATCTGCACATTAAGCACACAAAAAAAGACAAGTCGTTTCCTTAACTGCAACTTTGCTAGCAGTTTCTAGCCTAATGAGATAGAACTTTCTTCTTCATGAGTATGAAGCTGTGAATAGGTAAGAAATTTTTTAGTATTTCTTGGCTTTTTCCACCAGGACATCCAGATATCCTGATACAAATATCCTGATACCACTTGGCTGATGTTCAAATCAGATTTTCTGCTCTGAGTTTCAGTGTGGCCCATTACAGTGATGGAAACCATCTATTAAGCTAGGGTGTAGAATGAGTAATCTTTAGTATTTGAGCATGCTTTTGTCCTTGAACAATATTTGGTTTCAGGTCCTCTCTCCAGTAGTTTCAAATCACCCTTAGGAAAAATCACCACAGTTACGATTAAACTTTGCACACACTTTGAACTCCTGTAGAAACTGGGAAGTGTTCCTTTACACCAGCATTAGACAGAGTCTGCAGGGCATAATGCTTAGGTCATGTGGGGATATTTCTTTGCATACCTATTAATTAAGGTGTCATGAATTAATTAGGCACAATGCCACTAAAAAGCTATGATAAGCATTGGATCTTATATGCTAATAGTATGGGCGTTTCTTACATAAGTGAATCATCCCTATTTCCCAAATCAGCAATTACGCTGTGCCCCATGGGTAAATGTCTTTCATAGAAATTATTCTCAGAACTCCTTCAGAGAACATCTGAGACAGCACAGGAACATCATTAATTTATCTTTCCGCACCTATGTCAGAGCCATTTTGGCCAATTATTCTTGCACTCATGTCCCCACCCCAGGTGTAAGGTCCTACTCCTACCTTTGAATTGTCTTTGGGACCATGGCCCTGCCACAGCTCCCTCCCTGCAGTCTGAAACCACTGCTCTTGATGGTGGCCTTGTACCTACACCCAAAGGGCAGTGCTCTGCTCTCAGAGCAACCTCCCTGTTTTCAGAAAGACTACCCAGGAAGGGGCACAACTTAAGATGAACTTGATTACCCATCCCTTTCAAAGCTGAGTTTTCTGAGATGAAATAATAAGCTGTGATGATAAAAAAACCCCACCTTCTAAAAAAGGTACATTGCAAAGAAAACTACATATGAGTGAGAGAAAAATGCCTAAAATGTAACAAGGTTAAATACAAAAGCCTCTTACAAAGTTAGAGAGGTTAAACTGTCAAGTCCTGTCAGGTATTTCAAGGAGTAAAAATGGCACCTGTGACTGCATCAGCCAGGCAGGACAACGCATCCTCCTGTTCCAGGCTGTAGGTACCAGCTGGGTGGCAAGTGCTCAGCATCTCTGAAAATGAAGGTTGTCACTGAGGCAGACAGATGAGGCTGCCTCAGTCCTGGAAGTTTCACCCTGGTTTTCTTGGGGTTTTTTTTGTTTGGTTTGGTTTTTCCTGAGGCATTAATGAAATGACAGTAAGATAAAAGGTTGCCATGTTTCAGCTACTGCCATGCTGTCCCCAAGTCCAAATGTGGTGTCTTCTCTTTCAGGGAGAGGCAGGTTTCTTTGTGTTCCCTGATGTTATGTATCATCAGCATCTCCTGAGGCTTAGAAAAAACTCAGCTGTCCTTTCATTGCAAGGCACCTGTGGACATCTACAGCATAGGCATGTGGGACCTGAGGTACTTTGGCAAGCCTATAGGGAAAGAACTAGGCATCTCTGTACTACGAGGTACCATAGCAGTTAAAAAGATATTTTTGTGTATCAGCCTGAGGGATTTGGGCACTGAAAATCTGCCTCAACTGGAACTTGAGCAGGTAAGGAACTTTTCATCTCCCATACAAAATTATTTGCATGAGATTGCACAGGAGAGCTGCAAAAGTGAACTCTAAGCCTCTCAAACCGCAGTTAAAGCTCCTGCTGCTAACCCATCCTTTCCTCATTTATAGTTAACTTAATCTCAGTAGCCTGACTGCTCGGCTGGGATTGACAGTGGTGTAGATGACTGCAGTAAGGCCTCTCAGGAAGCTGCACCCAGTACATTTATACTCTTCTCACTAATACATCAAAGCAGAGAGACAGAAGATACAAAGAACATTATTACCTTTGACCTAACTGCTTTGCCTAACAAGCATCTACAGCAAAGCCACGTGGGCTAAGATGCTAAAGAGCTGCATACATTGCATTCCTCTAAAGCCAAATTCAGTGTGGTCTGCAGGCATCTCTATTGATTTCAATGAGATTGATATCAGACCTCCAGACTAAATGGTTAAGAGCTGCTGGGCAGGGTGAGTTGTCAAGGAAAGGATGTACTTACAATTGCATTCTGATGAAAAAGGGAAAAAGGACTTTCCAAAGTACAGAACGTTTTTACTGTTACTGGGATGCTTTCTCAGCCCTCCTGCTCTCTCTGCACTTTAAATCCTTTGTTACAAAAACCACAAACACCTTCCGGGCCAGGAAATTCAATATCTCTGCAAGTAATTATCTTTACACACAATAGACACAGAAAGCATTGTCACCACTTGAGAAGCGCATATGGCTAAAAGGTTTACATGTAGATATTCCTGGGCCAACAGTGCAGGATGAAGCAGGCTAATGAAAGAGCTAAAAGGGAGAATGATGTAGATGCTTTTATACACAACATATTTTTCAATCTAATTTTTGGGTTTGTCATTAAATTAGAATTCTAGTAACCTCACCAAATTAACATATCAGCTGGATACAGCCAAGTCCACACATGGCAGTAAGGCAGAGCAAGAATAGAAACCAGTAATCCTGCCTGCTCCATCCGTGAGTGATTAGTCAGACTCTCAGTTCTTCTGTAATACTTTTCCACGCCCTAGCTCTCAAAACACTGTTTAAAGAAAAGCCATGGATCACTGTTACAGGAGAAGAAAGAAGCTAAGTTATGCCAAAGATCAATGTCAGAGTAAAATATAATCCTAAATCACTATTCAGGGACCTTAACTGTTCCTGATTGTGCCTCTTCATATTAGCAAAAAAAAGATACATTTAGTTTCTAAGATCATAAAATGAAGAAAACAAAAATACATGCTAATTAGTAAATAACCCAAATCCAGTTTTTGCTTCTCTGACTACCATTAGACATTACCTTAATGCTTGAAATGAGAGCTGTCCAATAGCAAAGTGCCATTCAAGAGGAGCAAGTGGTCTGCATCTCTGTTCAGATTGTTCTTTAACAGAACATACATTCCTCAAACCTGAATGGCCTCCTGGTCTTCTGGTCTGGTCTTCTGAATCATAAGCTGGGTACTCCACAGATGATTGCAAGGACAAAAAAACTTATGTTTGGACATATATCCTTCTGCTAAGAGAATGTAGGAGACATACCTACAACCAGGTGTTCACATACATATGGGTCTGCAAATGGTTCATACCAGAGGCTAAAACTTAAAGTTCTGGAGCCCTGAAGGGAGATGGTGGAGATTTGGCTGAGGAAAAGTGTTGTTGGTAGAAAGGTATCAGAACTCAGATGTTAGTCAAAAACCTACTGGTTAAAACACAGTTAGGAAAGTGGAGACTCTGCTGTCCTGAAGAGCTGGAGTTTCCATTGTGCATATGTGGGGAGAAAGCTTCGGTGGATGCTCTCCCCAGCTTCAGGCCCTTGGAGCTTTCAGACTGCCACCAGCCTGGCAGCCTATGGAGACCACACTCTTCCAGGACATCTGAGGTTTTGGGTGCCAGTCCTACTAAAGAAAAGTAGAGGTCCTGCCAAGTTGAATTTCTTCAGAGACATTGAGGGCATCCTAAGAGAGGACACCACTCTCTAAGACTAACAGGAAACTAGTAGCATACAAGCCCTGAAAAGCCCGATTAAACCAGGAAGTTTAGCTTATATGTCCTTTTTTTTTTCTACTAAAACATTTCAAGTCCTTAAAACAGAGCACGAAAAATATAATTTTGTTTTTTTAGCTTTCTTGTCCGTAAGAAATACACAACTTATATTTTTGTTTTGAAATAGCAAGGTGTTTGCTCATCCTCAACTCTAATTCATGCCCAGGGCTATGATATGCTAAGAGGCTATTCATTTAGTGGATAGACGCAGCTATATATATTTTGTTTGGTTGGTTGGTTGGTTTTTCGTTTTGTTTTGTTTTTTGTTTCCCCTTGATAAACTAAGTAAACATGAGGTTACTGCAAGGGCTTGAAAACTGCAGCATGGCAATGGAGTGGCAAGACACTGGAGTTTAGCACACAAGCCTGAAGAAAGTCTGCTTCAGTGCTAGTACTAGCTTTCATCTTTGAACAATATTCCTTACCCAGGTCTAAACACTGACACCATTTCCAACTCAGGGAAAGCCTGAGCCATAAATCCCTGAAAGCAGATAGGAGGGTGGGATCATGCATACTTACCCTGTTCTTACTCTCTTGTGTAGCCTATACTCTTCCTTTTTGCTCTTACTCAGCCTCAGAGAGAGGATGCTGGGCTGGAGAGCCTTTAGGCTGACCCTGTATGGCTGCTCTGATGCTCTTCTATTCATGCTGCATTTCAGAGGAAGTGATTTTCTCTTATTCTCAATCATTGACAACAAATAGCAAACTCCTCCAAAGCCATTTTGACAGAGTCAACCTAGGCGCTTGTATTCAAGGATTAGTCACACACTGCTGGAGTGAAAACAAAGAAAATGTAAACAGCTAATGCTTTTGCCAGAAGTATTCAAGAGTCTGTGTGGGAAAGGATATGATATAAGAGCTTGTGTGATCATACATTCTTTTATTAAAAAAAAACCTCTCACAACAATTCCTAACATGATTTATTTTTTTTTCCAAGTATCACCATTCATCAAACAAAGCTTGCCTGTGCAATTATCAAATGTGTAAGGCTTGTGATATCAGGTAGATCCCTCTATAGGTGTTATTTCAAATTGCTGTTATTTAATTATTAACTGACTCCATCGTGTTTTCTTTCAATACGTATTCTTTATTTCAGGAATACATCCTGCAATATTAAGTAGAAAGATAAGCTCAGTTAAGAATCTGAGGAATAAGATGAAAATCAGCTTGTGTATGTTTTCTCACCTTCCTTTTCTCATCTACGCCATATTATCACTACAGCCAAGACAGAGAGAGGAAAGAAAATACACTATGGAGAGTTACACTGGGCTTTGGAGTGGAAGATACCCCCTCACCCACCTCCTTCTCATCCCTGCCATAGTGATGTCACAAATATGAGACAAAAAATACTGTGCCATGAAGGTTTAGAGAAAACACCACCTTGGAACTGTCCACTACCACAGATATGGGAAAAGTTTATTCTAACTTACAGGGTTTTTTTTCAGACAGTTGTTTGTCCCATAACAGTTCAGGTGATCTCTTCATAAAATGCAGAAGTATGATAAATAGAAAAGTCAAGGAACCGTTTCATAAGTGTCAAAAGGGTTTGTCTTGACATTGCTAAGTCAGACTGTTTTGGCTCAGAGTGGGGTGGAGAAACAAGGAGACATGAACACTGTTCACAAAACTACCCACATGGTGGGGGATCTTGTTCTGGCATCTCTACAGTAAGGTAGCCCACTGCAATGCAGAAAACACGTTCACTCTGCTCAGAGTTTACCTGAATCAAAGACTTTTTCTTTCTCAGAAGAGGTGCTGACTGAGAAGTTTACCACTCTTTTTGAAGTGGTAGTCTTTTATGTTTAAAAAGCCACTAGAAGAGCCACTGGAACCCACCTGTGCTCTGTTCCAGGTGAGTGCCCTTATGGCAGGCTATGATTCTGTCTTGAATGTAAATGTAAATGTACATGACTGTAAATGAAAACTTAGAGGTTGAAATAAAAATGAAAGCCCTTCATAGGAGTGGATGATAAACCACTAGCCTAGAATACCTATAGACCATCAGTGTTCACCCACAAAATGAGATATCAGTTTTTAAATCCCTGCCTTTATTTGAGGTAAAAAGGATATTTAAACCCCTTCAAAATATCCTAAGTGAGGGTCTTAAAGAAAAAAGTAGAGCTACTTTGTCTGAATTTTATATTATTTTCCTTCCCAGAATAATTGTTCCAGGAAAAGCAAACTGTTCTTCAGTCCTAACTTTATTTTACCAAAGGTTTAGAAAACCCTGACACATTTCAGATGAACCTAAACTTTTGGCGTGTTCTTGGTGTGATCTTTCCTGGGAGACAACTAAGCAAAGAAAACCCATGAGGAGTATATTTTTCCTCTCTCTAAACTTTCTGTCATGCACAGCAGGCTCCCATGTAGTCCAGACTGCCTCCAAAGAAGACAACTTGCAGATCTGCTTGGGCTCTGGAGTTGAAAGAGACCTCAAGATGAATGAAGAATGGTTCCATCCCATCATGAGGAAACTTTCTAGGTGAGGGAGACTTGCTGCCCAAGGAACCAAACTTGTGCTTAAAGTCGATACAATCTGCACTTACCTAGCTTAGCAACTAAGTTTTCTAGATGTGGAAGAAAGGCAGCTGAGCAGTTTCAGTTCCACAGACCAATACCTCCTCATCAGTGAGATAAAATGCTTTTTCTTTTGTCTTGAAAACATTTTTTCCCAGACCATCTTCCTCCTTGCTCAACACATTCAAATAATTTCTCACATTCTCAAAGCAGCAATGCACTGAATGTTCCCCTCTGTCCCTTCTGCCTTATCAAGTTTCCAATTCCTAATTAAATATATAAATTCTAAAAGTACATTTTAATCACTGGCAATTGATTCCCTTCAGAACAAAAAAGCCTCCCTTTACAGCAAGTTACATGAAATCACTTGACTCAACAAGCTAAACTAACTTCCTTTTGCCTAACCCAACCTTTTAGTGGTTGGCAATGCTCCAGCACTTCTGATTAAGGGAAAAGATGCTGAAGGGCCAGATTTTTTAAGGTGCTGAGCACCCACAGCACATGCTGATTTAAGCTGATGCTGCAGATGCTGGGGCCCTGTATCATCCTGCCCCATGACATCTTCAATCACTTTCCTTTGGTGTCACAGGATATCACTTTCACTTGTTTTTCTTTTCTTTTCTTGGACTATCAAAGTTAAATTCCACAGAACGGTGATGTTTATCTCTTTCTGAGCTGAGCTGCAGAACAGTATTTGCATTTGAAACATCAAGTACTTCTACACCCACTTCTCCAAACAGAACCACTGCAGGGTTTTGAGTTTGCACCTGTACTTTCAATTGCTGCTTTGATTTATTCCAGCTAAAAGGAAAAATGAAAACTGGAGCTTTTTATTTCAAGTGCTGGACTGGTCCTCCAAACAGGTGGTTCAGACCTTGGCTCTGCCATTCGTTCCTTGTGCGGCTCTTACACACGAACAATGCACCTGCAAAATTGCGATGATGTGGTTTCCTTTCTCCTGCTCTTTCACACTCTCTCTTGACTAGTTAGGCAACAAGGTATGCAGGAGGTCCTCAGCTGAGGTCTCCAGGATCTAATGCTGTAAGCTTACAACTTTTTTCAAAGTTATGTTTATGGAGCTTAGTGTTCAAAATACTGTGTGTAACCCCTATGAGGACTTGCTACAGAAATATCAACCTGAAGGCCCTGGCACTGCAAAGCTGTCACTGGGCACTTGGTCATGTTGCTATCATATATCTCAGGCAGACCACTTATCCTAGGAGAACAAATAGCATGTGCAGAAGAAGGGCTAAACAGAAGGAATCTGATTACCAGGGGCCAAAGAGACTAAGTGTCCTTGAATGAGTTACTGCTCACTGACAGCTGAATCATTTCCCTCTTTTCTGGAGAAGTAGAAGCTCTCAGGGCTAAGACAGTAAAAGGCTTTGTCATAAACCACTCTTCTCCTATAGGTTTTATAGAAAGCCCATGACAGGATTTAGTTTTGACATTACAAATGAGATGGAAAAAAGACCAATGAAGCTGCTGAAAAAGCAAATGATAATTCCTTAGAAATCACTGGGAGTGCCTCACTGAAAGCCACAGTGTCAGAAGGAAACACTGAACGTTCATGTCTTCCTGTGCTTCAAAGTAATTTTCTTTCCACTTGGCTTTAGAGAGCGCGTCATTTTGGCTGGCTCTGTGGCTCTTGCATCAGGACCAATGGTGTGCCTTTCACAATGACTCTGTGCTGATATACACCTGACAGCTAGAGGGGAGCAAATGGGGAGCGGAAATGAAGTTTTAACTCAGAAGAAAATCAAAGGATGATTTTTTTTAGCATGTTCTTTCTCTTTTTTTTTTTTTTTTTCCCTTTTCTTATTGGTGACAGGAGTTGGGGAAAAAAGGGTGTGGGAGTACTTGATTTTCAGAGGAAATAACAAATGAGCAGATGAGCTTTGCAGTGCTAGCCACAGGAGCACAAATACATGGGAGAAAAAACACTCAACTTCATTATTGCATGTTCCACCTACAACATAATCTCTTTCTATGGCATAATAACAAGTCATGGATAATAATTTTCAGATAAAAGTCAACAAATAAGAGCAATGACAATATTGCTGCCACATTTAACAATACCCTCAGTACCATGAAATCTGAGGTACAGCAGTATTCAGTCTAAGTACCAGTATGCTTACTTAGAGTGACAACTTTTTAACGCCAGTAATTTCAGAGTTTAAGTGAATGTCATCGGTGTAGGATAACAAGGGGCTGGAGGTGACTGCTCAATTTGTACACTCAGAAGGCCACTTGAGTCAAGAGAGATGTTCATAGCTTGACCAGGCCAACTGCATATTTCTCTTGTCCTGGGTAAATACATAGTTTTCAGATGAGAAGAACTTGGCAGAGGTTTTTGATGTGTGACTCTAAACTCTCTCTGACTTACAATTTGGAATTTCTTGAAGTTCTTCTTTCCCAGCATTGCTGAGAAGTTTCCACTTGTCCACCTATCCTCCTGTAAGAGTAGAAGTCTTACACAAAAAGAAAATAGTTGGTAATCGGATACAAAAAATTTCAGAATGGAAAAAAAAAAAAAAAGAGAATATTTCCATGCCTAATATTATTTAAATAAGCAAATCCAGAATTCTTAGATGCCATTTATTTCTTTCTTGAGGGCTAAGTGCCATGGAGGCTATGGGCAGTGTTAGCATAAATTGGGCTGGCGATGTTGTAGATGGTCTTAGGGCTCCTCATATGGTTATGTCAGAGATAGACTGGGGTGGGGGGTGGGGGGGAAATGTTCCTCTGTAATCTGTGGTGCATGTCTGCCAGATGCTAACCCTCAGGCTGCCTATGTCCCTCCTGCTCCAGGAGTATTTGCAGCTGAAGTTGCTGCATTCAAGGTTGCGTTGCTGCATTCAAGGTTGCATTGCTGCAACCAAAGAAAACCTGCTTTGCTGAGAACTAGCAAGCATGGAAAAATGGATGCAGTTCCTCATGTACTGGGACTCTGCTCCAGGGGTTGGTGACTTTTTTGCAGGCAAGGATAAAAGAATATATGTCAAGTTGCTACCTGAGACAATTGAGAAACCTCTGAGATGCTTAGATAGACAGAGAGGAAAGGTTAAAAATGGACATTGACTCTTTTTATTTGCTGTAATATTATCTTTCAGGAGTTCCTTGAGGGTGGGCTGCTCTGCATCCAGCCTTGCAAGAGAGACAGGGGAAGGGGGAGATAAGGCCATAGTCCATCTCTCCCTCCCTGGTTATGAGGATAAAGAGGTGGCTCTAGGTCTCAAACCAATACCCCATCTCACTTGCTAGCATTTTCCAAGACTGTAGAAAGAATTTAGGTAGCCAAACACCTAATTCTGCATCACCACAGAGACATGGATGGGGACTATATGGGGTTTCAGCTGGGAGCTCAGGAACTCTCAGATTAAACTGGCAGATCCCTATGAGGTTAGGCAGTCACATTGCTGTTTGCAGCTTGACGTGTTTCATGTAGCCAGTTTGGACTGGGTTTAAACTGACTCAGTCCTATCCATGGTCATTAGAGATTTGAGGAGAAAAAGAAGGTATTATACTCCTCACTGCATAAAGAGGGTTTGGGAAGGGCATAGCTAATGCTTGCACAGACTCCCAGAGACTCATGAATGTCACTGCAGTAACAAAATAGTGGTTAACTCCCACTAATTTACACTTTCATTTGCACGTGACTGAGATTTGTGCTGAGATTTTGGGATTGATTGAACTTCAGATTCAATGTGAAACCCATGGGTGAGCCTGCCTGGTTCATAACTAACTGAAGAGAAAGTTCATGCAGCATCCTGGGAAGGAGAACTGCCAGGTTTCACACTTTCCTGTCTCTAGCACAAAAAGAAACATAGTAAAAAAAGCTTATAAAAGAGGAATTATCAGATTACAAGACAGAAAAGTATTCTTCAAACCCTGGTTCGTGAACCTTTTGACAAATATCCTCAGAGGTGTAAGTCTGAAGTGCAAGCACAAATCAGTACACTTTTTCATTATTCCTGTCATTGTCTTGCCAAATTTCCTGACAGCTTGGAAGAGCCCTCTGCTTTTATCTGGCCCAAGGGTTCTCACCCTGGGGATTACAAGCAGTTGGCAGATGACTCTCATCACCCTGCCTCCTCTCAGGATTCACCTCCACAGGAAAAATCCTGCAGTAGCAGGTGGAAACTTAGCTCATCCACCAGAAAAATCACATGCTTAAACCCTGAATGTCTGTCTTATAAATAGAGGGCTCAACACAGCCAGAAACAGGATACAAGGCAGGAGGGAGTACCAATCTGACCAAAATCTTTACCCATCCCTTTTCCTTCCACACCGGTGCCCTTCTCTGACTCTCCAACTCTTATATGTCCTAAAAGATCTACCATGCCCAGATACTTCTTTCCAAAGGTGACTATCTCTGGAGCAGAAGCATATTATCATCAGCTGAAATGCATAACCTGGAGTTGTCCATCCTGTGCTGCTGCCTCAGTGGTGGGAGCGCATGTGTCCAGCAAAGGAGTAAGGAGGGTATTCAGATACTGTAACCCTTTACTTGTCCCCATATGAATAATCAATTTTAAGTTGAAGTATTCCTGTTTTCCATCCCTCCTTATACTGTTAAAATAAAAATAAAATAAAATAAAATAAAATAAAATAAAATAAAATAAAATTAAATAAAGTAAAATAAAATAAAATAAAGTCGTGCCCCCCTGTACTCTGCACTGGTGAGGCTGCACCTTGACTACTGTGTTCAGGTTTGGGCCCCTCACTACAAGAAGGACATTGAGCTCCTGGACTGTGTCCAGAGAAGGGCAACGAAGCTGGTGAAGGGTGTAGAGCACAAGTCTTATGAGCAGTGGCTGAGGGAACTGGGGTTGTTTAGCCTGGAGAAGAGGCGGGTGAGGGGAGACCTTATCACTCTCTATAACTACCTGAAAGGAGGTTGTAGCCAGGTGGGTGTTGGTCTCTTCTCCCAAGTAACTAGTGACAGGACAAGAGGAAATGGCCTCAAGTTGTGTCAGAGGAGGTTTATATTGGATATCAGGAGAAACTTCTTCACTGTAAGAGTGGTCAAGCATTGGAACAAGCTGCCTAGAGAGATGGTGGAGTCACCATCCCTGGAGGTGTTCAAAAAACATGCAGATGTGGCACTTTGGGACATGGTTTAGTAGGCATGGTGGTGTTGGGTCGATGATTGGACTTGATGATCCTAGAGGTCTTTTCCAACCTTAGTGATTCTATGATTCTATGCTGCTCTTGTAAGGCAAAGCCAGCTAAACCTAATTTTCAGGAGCATCAGGCTGCCTTTAAGGTTATCTGCAACTTATAAGTATTTTAACATTTTTATGAGTCTTTGTTCCCCATCTCTAATAGGGGATAATAGTATTATTTACTAGGATGCTGGAGGAATAAATATTTATGAAAGACATTGTAATGGTGAGATTCCACAGGATGCAGGGTCCACACAAGTACCATAAATAGACTGAAAATATATTGTGCAAAACAAAGGAGGTTTTAGCTTTTACTGCCTTCAAGCCTAGCATGAGGAATCAAAGTTTGTTTAGCCCTCCATGCTCTACAGCATCTTGTGAGATCAGGCATGCTGTGTGTGTGTGTGTGTGTGTGTGTGTGTGTGTGTGTAAGAGAGAGAGAGAGAGAAAGAAAGATTTCTGAAAATACCACAAAGCCAAATCTTGTCAGGATCTTTCATTCACTCCTACTTCAAGTCCCAGCCAAAAGGAGGAAGATTAGAGGAGCAGAAAAGCATACAAACCAAATGCAACTGAGCATTTGTGTGTCTATTAAAAGACTTTTTTGGGAACCAGCACAGAGGATATGGCTGGAGCAAGGTTTTGATTTCACCCTGGCTGGCTTCCATGCCCCTAATTAGAACTGGGCTCTTTGTAGGTAAATAACATTTAAGTGGAACTATTTGTGACTACTGGGGTCCTGCACTCTGCTGTGCAGTGCCCTTTCATTAGAATTAGCCGACCTGATGCTGAATAAACACATAGTGTGTTTTGCAAGAGCTCTGATGTGGACTCTGTTAATCACTATCTTTAACCTATTGCAATCATGTGCTACTTAGCCGCACACACCACAGGACTACTTGGGAAGGGGAATATTATGGGGGATGCACAGAGAAGTTCATAAAGGGAGAGACAGCATAAAGACATGCTATGAGGTCTGTTTGAACTGGTGTCAGATACAATAATGAGTGGGTAGGAATAATAATAAATACATAGCACTTCAGGAACACTTCACATTCTCTAAGTGCTGTGCCAACATCAAACAATTACTTATATGACCAGGACCTTCTCTCTCACCAACACCCTTTTGATGCCACCAAAGAGACCAGCCTGGCTTGCTCATTTGCTGTTTTTTCTGCACTGCCCTTGGCAGTGGTTTGTACTCGGAACCTCTGCCTCTCCCCTTCACCCTCAAATTACACTCCATTCATGACAACCTATTCAAAGGGTGCTTAGACGCACACTTAATGCTTTATTACTGAACTTTCCTCAGAGGTGCCTAAGGGCTTTCATCATTGGACTAATAAACAGTCAACCATCCTCCTCTTCCTCAGGTCCCTGTTCTGGACCTCCATCTAGCAGATTTGCAGGGAGGCAGCCAGAAGTCACCAATGCAGTGGATCCTCACTGATACAAGGATAGCCGTGCATCAGCAATCGCCAGCCTATTTTCATTACCAGACACTTTAATAGAGTCCTCACTTAGCTCTAAGTTCGGTTTATAATTATGAAATTTGTTCTGTCTTATCAGCTTCACTGGAGCACATGAATGATCTGAACCTCTGAAATTTGGACTACTTTGGTCCATACTCCAATGGGAAAAGTAGGCAGAAAGCTGTGGGGTTTTGACATTAGGGATAGTAATCCAGCAGAACAACTCCCTTGTTTAGTACTGGAGCAGTCTGTCTTCACTGGGTGTCTCCAGCAACGCAATTATTCAGTAATTACAGCAACACCAGCTCCTCTCATCTAAACAAGACCCAACTTCAGATATCCTTGTTTAAGCACTCAGTAGCCTTTCTGTATCTCAATTCCTACATTGGTAAAGGAGGAGGCATTACTATTAACACTATTAATTATTAATATAGCTATTAATATGTGCAAAGTCCTAAGGCTTCCAGATGAAAGGTGCTGGATAATTGTAAGGTGTTCTCCATATAGCCATGGGCTGTTAGCTACCAATTCAAATCAAAACAGATTATCAAGTACACACACTTAGAAAGACTGGGCTGATTGAGTAAAGCATTGCCACAGGATAATGGTCTCTCACTGCTACAGAAATTCTGAAGCATTAATCTCTAATAAGTATCACAAAGGATCTGAGGCTTTTGTCTTTATAGAGGGAGGTGTTCACCTTGTCACAAACAGTGTTTGAGGGCTGTGACACTGTTACATCAAATCAGTTTCTGAAATTGAATAACTTCATGCAACAGATGTCTGCAAAGCAGAGTTGCAGTTACTATCTGGCAGTTGTAGGACTCCTTCCCATTAGCCAGTCAGAAACCCTGTGGAAACGCTGACAGTTTCAAATTCATTTTTTTCTTGAATATTTCAGTCTTGGTAGAGTCCTAAGTCTATGTCTGCTGGGGGGTAAGTTGCTATGAAGCAGTCTAGACAATAAATAGATGCATGTTGTGTCCCCTTTGTAGGAACACTCTTGTGGTGCAGAGATAGGTGTCTCGGGTGGCCTTCCAGCCTTGTTTTCAGGCGGCCCAGATTCAGCCTCACGGTTAGATTGTAGGTCCTCTGTAGTCAGTGGAGACAGACAGGCATTTCCAAAGGGCAAGTTAGCTCGCACCTGTGATGCCTTCCCTCTGCAGGTACGTAAATTCCCTGGGCTGTCTTCACAGGGCTGCAGGGGATCCCTGCTCCGGGCCTGCAGCACCTCCTGCCCTCCTCCTCCTCCTCCTCCTCCTCCTCCTGCTGCGGCCTCGGGGTCCCTCTGCTGCTGCTCCCTCCTTGGCTTCCTCCTCCTCTGCCTGTGCCGCCTTTGGCCCTTGCTGAAACCTGTTTTCCCCCCGGCGCCCCCAGCTTGGCTGAGGGGCTCAGCTGTGTCCTGCGCTGGGGCCGGTGGAGCCGGCTGGGACCGGCTGGAACCGGCTGTGTCCGGCACGGGGCAGCCCCGGCCTCTCCCCACACAGGCCGCCCTGCAGCCCCTGACAGCGCCTGGGCACCGACACCCCGTACACTATCTGCGTTGCTGATGCACCATTAAACTTTCAGTGATCCTCATCCAGAGCTCTGGAGTCAGCTTAGAACTTAAGAACCTCCATTAGGCTGGGACCAGCTATTCCTGAACATCTCCAGAAAGCTTCATCATAATGCTGCGAAAAGCTGCTCATGTTCCATAACTTGGGAATGGCAAATTTCTACTTGAGTCAAGGTCCCACTAAGCACAACACAGTCCTTGTGCAGGCAGACTTGGCCAGCTAATGTGACACAGAGGATGGAAAGCCCATCAGGGCTCACTGTGTCCAAGCATGTTTTTGAGACCATTCTCCATCTCATAATTCAGCCACACCTTAAAAGTGAGGTGGGATGCTGCCACAAACGGCCGTCTCATCTAAGCTGCTGCGCACATGCACTGTGTCCTTTGCATGGCACATTTAAGCCATTTCACCTTGGCATCTGTCCACTCTCCGCTCTTCCTACAGATTATTGAAAAACAGCTCTCAGACTCCTGGAAGGAAGTGGTGGCTTTGCAAAGAGATTGAAACACTCTGGCCGGGCTTTGCATTCTGTAACAAATGGCTTGCACTAACCTTACAAGTAGGATTTGAAGGCTGCATGCATGCATTTCTGCTTTTCGGACTGCTGGAGCTAATTGATTGCCCACAGCTCTAGCCTAGAAAGCCAGACAGCTGGAACCATCAAGGACTCTTCTGCCTAAATGAATTAAGTAAATGAATTAAGCAATCAGACACAAAGGAGTGGGTGTGCAGCAATTGCCTATCATTTGAAATGCAAGGCACAAGTAATTGATCGTGCAGTTATCGTACCACACAACATACATACACATCCCCTGCTCTTGTTTATATCTTTGCAATGTGGGAAGAAATAATTGCAAGACACAGATAATAATTTGTCTTCCCCTGTGTGGTAGCAACATCAATAGTCATTATTCTAAACTCTTCCTTCAAAATATGCTGGGCACTTCAACAGAAAAGCAATTCCTTGCCTGAAGGGCTCTTAGTCTGTGTTGGATTCTGCCCCAGTAGAATAACACCTAGCTTTATCATTGGGGTTTAATGTAGGCAAAGCAGTCAAATTAAAAAAAAAAAAAAAAAAAGAAAAAAAAAGAGAGAGAACAGAAGTGAAAACACGACAAGCAGAAAGAGTACTTGGTTATTCTCTGCATGCTACCTGGTTGTTTTTATAGGCTATGTCTTAAATATATCGATGCTGGCAGGTGAGGAAGCACAGCAAAGCAAAAAGGAGGTGACAATTATGGTTGTGGCAATTTGGCCATTGGGATTTGATGACTGGCATTATTGACAGAGGAGATTGCAAGGGTCCCTGTGGAAAGAGACGATGGAATACACTGAATAAATAAGACATGCTGAGAAAAAGTTATGAGGCTATATATCTTGGTTTACACACAAGAGCATCCAACCCAGCTCCCCTTGGAAGCTTTCCACTAGCTTTATGGAAGCTGGATGGAGACAAGGATATTTGCGCAGAGGTCAAGTTCTTTCTCATATATCATTTTTGTTTAAAAGTGGTTTCTTTCTGGAAAACAGTAGCTTAGGTTTCCAGCAAACAGAAACAGAATTCTCTGAATACACAGAAACACTACTTCAATATGTAGCTTCAGAGAAAAACAGAGGGATAAGTAGGGACAGAAATTATGTCTATTTGCACATAAAGCCATCATTTTTTAAGGACAGCAGGCCCTTAGTGAGATGCCATAAAGCTGATTTCTCTTACTGTTACATTACCTCAGATGAAAATAATTAAGAAAGATTGAAAAAACATCCAAACAACTCTGGCAGATCACCTTTCTGTGAATGAAATCTTTGGATTTTGGTTTCTCCTATCCTGATGCCATTTCATCCACATCACCATAAGTTCTTCAGTAGTCTCTAAAGCCCAGTGTAAAATGGGGCTCTTTTCCAAGATGCAAGACAATCTTCAACCCCCAAAACTTAAAACATGAAGAGAAAAGTTAGACAAAGAGTAAGAAGAAAAAGAGTATCGTTATTCTGTATGTATTGGAGTCTAAGGCCCAAACAATGATATATAGTCTCGACCAATAGATCAATTTACGATAAAGGTGGGGACTGAACACTGCTCAGGAGAAGTCCTCCATTTCAGTCATCCTACTTTCTTTCTTCTACACAGCTGTATTGTGAGTGACTCAATGTGTTGACACACAGCCATTAAAGATAGCAAGGGGAAATGACCTGGTCATTATGGCAGAGAACTTAGATGCATGTTGGTGTGTGTATGGGAAGGAATGGGGCAGTAAGTTTGTGTAGGACAGAATGCATTTGTGCTCTGCAGGCCTTGTCTAGACAGGTGGGATGGGAGGGATTTTGATGGGAGCAATTTGATTTTAGATAGGAAACATCCAAGTCCTTATGTGAAGGTTGAGAACTTTAGCTCAAAGACTTCAGGAGCCTGGGGCTTAGGTTTGGTTATGGATTTCCTTCATTTGCATTTTCTTAAACTCTTTGATATTTGGCCAAACTTAAACAAGATTTCAAACATCCTTTGCCTTGCTAAGACTTCTTATGTATGTATGTACGTATGTACGTGTGTTCACATATAGCTGCATGACTTGTTATCTCAGAGATGCAAATGTCTGTGGGATGGGGAGGTCTCTGCCACAGCTGATGGTCCAGCATGGTTTGCCATCCACCACTGGGAGACAGGCTGCGGTGAGAATGGAGCTGTTCTTGCTTTCCACAGTGCAAGATGGAACTGCCCTGACCTCAGGTTAAAAAAGAAAGGAAAATCATGTATTTCTTAAGGCGAGGAGAGAAACTGAGTTTTCGAGCCCATTTTGAGGGGTCAAATTGTGCCCACTTTGCCAGAAATCAGAGGTAAATCATTGTGACGCCCTGTCTCCCGGAAATACACACATGCCGATAATGCAGGGTGGCCTCCAGCCAGTTCAGCCTGCACAGTTGTAATCTTTGTTTTTAGGGTTCAGTCAAAAGTGGAGCAAATATTTGCAAGAGAACATTTTCCTAACAGGGACACTCTCAAAAGTACATTTGCTGGGAAAAAGTTCTGCCATCATCCTCTTTTATAGTACAGTCCTGCAAGCACAGGGCAGGCAGGGACAGAGAAATAAATCGAGTGCTCTGAACTTGCATGTTCAGCCTTTACAGCAAACACATGTAAGAGTGGCTCAAAGGGGAGAGTGCTGATAAGATGACCTGACTTCACAGAATTTTGAAGAGCCATCCTTTGAACTTTGAAAGCCTCATTTGTAAAAGATAAGATTTACAGCCCTAAAAAAGGCAGGAAAGAGCTGACAAACTGTTGTCGCCTGGGGAAGCCTTCCTGATAATTTTCCTTTCCAGTTCCAAGAACAGAGCATTTTGGAAACACAAGTGGACAGTAACCTCTTTGATGAGTCTATTTGACTTTGATTCCAGTCAAGTTGACATTTTAGGCTTTACTTAAGTAACTTGGATGTATTTTTAAATGTTATGTCCTGATAGCAAAAGAAGCTGTACACTTCAGCTGATTTGTCTATTTGTCTTTGTTCGGATGTTAAAAAAAAAAAAAAAAAAGGAAAAAAAAATCTTCACACTTTTGAAACCAGCTTTGTCATTTGCTAGATACAGGCATTATTACTCTTTTGTCAGTATTCATATTTCACTTGTAGCCCCTGTGGAGATCAGGAGCCTCTGTGATAAGTAGTATTTATTAATGAGAGACAGCCCAGGCTGGATTCATCTGACCTAACTTGAGATGTTTAATTGAGAAGTCTAATTTAGGACCAAAGTCACTTGAGGCTTCTCCTATAATCAATGGGGCATTATGTAGGGTACTTCAGACATTTGTCAGCCAGTTGCCCTCTGGAAGTGTTTCTCTGCCTTGCCTATACATAAATAGTTTAGACACCTGAAGTGCTGAAAGACAGGTAAGATAAATCTAGGCCTTCTTTCCCATAGAAGGGAATACAGTAAAAAAACAGGAGGGAAAAAGAGCAGAAGATAGAAATTGTTAAATTCCCTCCCTACACAAAGAATCTGAGGTACAGAGCTTAGGTGATCTTCCCAAGGCCAGGGAGCAGGACACAGGTCCAGGTATTGAACATGATATTTTCAAAGCAGCATCTTTATTACAAAAAAATCTTACACGGTTGGCAGTGGCCTCAAGATTTTCCCTAATATAAAGAAAGACACCAGAACTAGAAAATGCTTCAAAAAATAGGTATTCGTTCCAATTGTTTATTTAATCTTTCACAAAAATATTGAAAATTATTACAGTTTAATGCTTGTCACATTTCCTGTGAAAGGTCTTGGAAATATTTTTCCCTCCCATAGGTTATCAAATATATTATCACACAAAAGCTAATGTAGCTATGCTGAAGTCTGTTTCTCATCTACTGTATATAATAGTTTTGGCCATACTCCAGAAACCAGTCATGTATCTGGAATGGAACTGGAGTTGCGTGGCATATTCCTGCCCTAAAAAGTAAAAATCTTCAAAATTTCCATAATTATTGATTATTTTAAAAATTACTTCATTTTCATTTACTGAAATTTTGAAGTGCAAAATTGCCATTTTGCAAAGAACAGAAGTGTTTCATTCAGACAATGACAATTTGGGGTATGTTAACATTTTTTCTCTAACTGTTGTAGATTCCTTAGAACAACTCAATATCACGAAGCTTTATTTCTGATATTTTTTTTCTTTTTCCAAGGGATAGATACACACAAATAGAAGAATGATTGCAGCAGATCAGAGCAAAGGTCTGTCTGATTCAGTGTGCAGTCCCTGACAGTGTCTATTTTTCATTAAAAATGCCAACTAGATTGAACAAGAGAACTGAAGAGCCAGAGACACAGTTGGCATAAATAGCCTGTGCACAGCAAATGGATTGAAATATTCATGCATAAAATATGCAACAAACAGTTCCAAAGTTGTAAACAAATGCACAGCAAACAGAGTTAGAATGAAACTAATGAAATAAATTATTTGCTATAAATAGTTTGGCTGTTTCTTATGGATGTAATTTCTGCTTGAAGGAAGAGAAAAAAAGTTTCTGAACTATATTTATACAACAGAATCCAATTCAGCATTTGACAATAAGAGTTTGAAAATGTATCATAATAGGAAGCAGAAGTTTGCAGCTTAGCAAAAACACCAAAAAATTGTTGCATGAGTATGGAAAGGATTTTGCTTGAGCACTCTACTTAGCTTTCGTGCCCACACTTTAAGAAAAAACATGTATAAAGAAAATGCATGGAGGGTAAAGAGAAGAGCTAGCAAAATTATGTGAATATTACAGAAAATGCGCTGCTGTGAGGCGCTGAAAGAGCTGTACATGCTTAGCTCCTTCCTCAAACCAAAAAAAAGTGGTGAAAGACCTGACAGTGGAAAGTTTAACCACTGGGAGACACTCCTAAGGGACAAGACAGATTATCTCTTTCTTGATTTCTTCTAGTCAATGTATGCATTACCAAAACACAAATTTTAACTCAGTGCAGAGTTGTGCAATATGGGAAGCCAAGCCAGATGTTGCAGATATTTGTGAGGAAGATAGTGTTTGTTTGCTCAGTAAAAATAGATTCTAAACCAGCTTCTCCTTGCTGATCAAGAAATTTGGGTATCCAGCAGTCAGGGGGACTAGAAGTCTGGCAGAAACAGGATTCTATGTAGACAAGCCCATAGTTTTTGCGTGGGAGAAGCCTTGTTACAGACTTATCCTGCAGAAAGTTCACTGTCCTGCTGTACTTGCGTTTCTTCTAAGCCGGCTTCAGCCGTAGGTGAATTTGCAGTAAACAGGTAGCTGATCACAGGGAACTTTGTTCTGTGTTGACATCAGAAATACTCTTTGTGCCAGTGATATAGAGAGCAAAGAATGCCGAAAGTGGCAAAACTGCCAGATCACTCCACCACAGAAAAGGCCGTGAGCACACAGACCATTCACATCTCCAATGATCTGTTTGTCCTTGGAAGGTCAAACATATGGATTGCCCAAATACGCACTGTCCTTTAAAAACAAAACCAAAGTCAAACCAGGCTACATGGTCCACCGCAAAACTATGCAGGAAAAACATCCAGTTCCTTAGTAGCTTTGAGGCTTCTCACCCATCCACTTCTCAGAGAGCACTTTCACCTGCCTGAGAGGACTTGACTTTCCCACCTCACATGGGCATCTTCGATAGCACTGTTATTCCAAACACACCTGTGGAAACAATCACATGTTGGAAAGGAAAGTAATTAAAAGCCATTTGTCCACTGGAAGAAGGAAAGAAGATAAGAGAAAGGAGAGGAAATAAAGGAGAAAAGTGATGGCTCTCTGAGTCACTTTAGGTCACTGAATTAGGGTAAGGGAAATGTGAATTCACTTTCCAGCTCCAATTCACATTCAGGTATTTAGTACAAAGCAGAACATGAGCAGCTCAAACCACTCTAAGGTCCCGTTAACTGAGGCTTAATCATTTGCTGAGAATGACTACCAAAGTGTGACTTTCAAGAGAGATCTGCAGGGAACACTTTGTGAGTTTTCTGAGGATCAGGCAAAGAAATCCTTGGTTCTTCAAATCTCTATTCAGACAGTTCCTTGGGTTTTCACAGCAAAAACTCGGGTTAGGTACCTAGAGGCTGTAGACGCTTCTAGGTTTAGTTGGTAACAGAGCAGCTGTCCTGAGGATCTAAATTTTGGACTTGGACACTAAAAGTGGGAGCTTTGTAGAGCTCCAACATTATCTATTGCATACATTGTTAAAGTATGCAATAAATAATATTGCATTAAAGAGCTTCAACCTTTCATTCTTACCATGGGTCCTCCCATTCCATCACTTCGCGCTTAAAGCTAACAGTCGGTTCTCTTATATTTCCTAATGCCTTTGAGTGTCTATTTTGCTCAACTAGAATTGTTCACGATGTTTCGCTTCCATTACAAAACTGCCACGGTCTTTTTTTCTCCATCTTTGCTTTCACTATCCTTTTTATNTTCACATTGACCTTCTACATGTCAAAATCAATTTTAAAAGCAACTGCAGCTGAAGGTAATATGTTCAAATTATTTTACTTGCTGTAGGACTACACCGATAACATTCTCTTCCTGCACATGTTCACCTGAACTAGTAGGAAGTTATTCCTCAGCTGTCACATATTTGAAATCATCATGAAGTCTTTTGGCACAGGACAAGTAGAGCTGAATGAAAGAAAGTTTTCTATTTTATGTGAAACCTTACAGTTCTGATACTTATGGTTATCCAAAATAAAGATTAAAAACTTTAAAATTGTCAATACATGCTGCAGAACAAAAGTGATATTTAAAGTTTTAATGCTGAAATGTCATACTTCTTTTTGGATGTGCCCCACCATCTCTGCTTGCACAATTATAGCATAGCACAACTTTGTCCTCCTCTGTGATCTGGCCAGATTTTACTTCTGTTTGCTTGCCACAGCCATAGAATCTCATGTTACTCAGCAAAAAGTCAGGCAGGCTGAAGACAGGATCCCACTCTATCATGAAATACTTATCTTTTCCTGTCCTACATCTTTGTTTCTGTCTTCCATCTTCACTGTGTGTTCAATCCAAAACTGAATTCTTCAGGGCACTGTCTGTTTTACAACTGACTTGTATGCTGTTCAAAAAAAACAGAGCAAAGTTAACTATAAATGAAATAATGCCTCACATAGGTAAATAAGCTATAGAAATCATTCTGTTGAAAACAATTCCTACAACCTTTCTTTCCTGGAGCAAAGTAGTGAAGGCTCTAAAGCAACTTATTCTCCCCAAATGCTGGGAGAGTATATCAATGTTACATAGCTTATCTGCTCTGTCAACTTTCCCTACCAAGGTATTCCTTTTTAAGGAAAAGGAAGTTTTATTTAACATTTACATTAATTTCATTTAAATGTTTCATAAGTATCAAGGTAGCACCAGTCCTGGAGTTAGTTCACTGTGGTGTGAAATTTCCTTGGATCTCAACTTGTAAGCTGCAGATGACAATGAATCTCTGCAGCTATGTGCCACCTTTGTAAAGGACAACAGCAGCTCTCCATCCTCTAGTGTCATTCTCTCTTCTCTGTTATCTCCAGAAGCAATCATTATAGAAGAAGTAGCCATCTTACTCTCCTGTCCAGTAGGCAGAGAGAGGTTTCTTTTGAAAAGAAATGTAACTTCCCTCACCTAAGGTGAGCCATCTGTAACGTGGATGTGTACATCTGAATGAGTTACTTAAGCTCCTTTCATAGACATTGGAAAGAAACTGGCAACTACAGAGTGTGAGATTCATCTTTTTCAGACATCCATCTGAATCACTTACTAATGCCTGGTTTTCCTCACTGGTTGTGAAAGGAATTAATAAGGCTATTTCAGACAGACTCTGTATTGGAAATATTTACAGTGAGACAACATGGAACTGCTCAATACAAAAACGTTTTCCTATTTTATCAAAAATAAAAAAAAGTCATAAATAGTAAAAATGAAATTCTGAATTCATGTTGGATTCAGAACATGGTTTGCCTTTTACTGCTGGGACTGTAGATTTCTGTTATGTTGTTTCTGAGTTATAGTAACATCCACAAAATCAGAGCCAAGTCTTAGATTCCCTTACTGTATGCAATAGCTACTGACTGATTTCATTAAGTTGGCCCCTAGGAAGACATTAAAGTTGACTGCAGAAGCCAAATCCTAGCAGGGTTCATGGAGAATTCGCTAGTAGCTTTAGAATAAAATAAAAAGTACATCACAGGTGAAGATAAACTACTCAGGGTGATACGGATAAATTAAATACTTGGAGCTTTCAGTCTCCTTAATGTTTGTAAATGAAAGCACTCTGATTTATCATTCTAAAAATATACCAAGCCTGAAGTTTACATTTTGAAAAATGCCATATTTAAATTATTCTAAAAAAAAAAAAAAATTTTTGCTTTACTCTCAAGCATTGTTTAAGACATGAGTGAAAAATTAGGGGACATAATATTGGATGGCACAGTCTGAAGGTTTCTATCTAGGGAAAATACTGATTAAAATCTAGACCAAAATATCCATGAAACATGCTAAGTGGCTCCCTCCCAGTATTCTGTGAGTTGTTAATGTCACGATCTTCTTGAAAAATCTGCTGTAGTGGACCTTCTTCCTCACTTCAAAATAGAAACAAAGTACAGAGGATAACTATTAACCTGGTCACTCTTACAGCAAGGACATAGGTTAACCTCAGTCATTTACTTCCAATATGATGATTATATTGTCAGTGAGGCTACTTTTCATCTTAAAGTCACCCTGAACTTGTACTTTTTCAGGATAAGGTATGCAAGCATCTCTTGAAGAAGAAACCAAATGAGAATCAAGTTTAGTTAAGAAGCTTGGGCTTGATGCTGCAAAACTTTCCCTGCAAAATCAAGAAGTGTTAGGAACTCAATGGGCAATGATGATGAACACCATTTCCAAAGGAAACAAAGATGTATATACATTACAGTTCCTTACCAGTAGCAGACCTATATAGCAGGTTTCAGGCTTTACAGTTAAGAGGTATAATTAAAGCCAGCACTGCATCACTAAGAAGCAGTACAGACTATTAGAGACCTGAGTTTTAGCCTAGGCTGTTCCACTGATCTTCCATCCTGACTGAATTGCTTCATTCCTCTTATCTTCCCGTTCTTTGTTTCTTCAGACTGTGAAGGCTATGGCAGGAAAGGGCTAAGGAACCTGTTGGGAGAATTCACCCATGTTCACTTTCCTCAAGAATGGGCAAAGAGCAGTCTATAAGATGAACAAATTGTTTTGGTAGCAGCAGTCTTCTCTCTGGCCATTCTGGGATGCTGCAGCCACTACCTGACATGCAACAGGGACACCTCTGGGCATGGGAAGGGTACAGGTGATGGAGCATGGCCATGAAAGCCACTAGAAGTAAAGTGGTGACCTGGTTTGTGATCTGTCTTATTCTGTGCCTCTTATCTGGACTCCTGTGGTATAAATAGGTGGTAGTTTGTGAACAAAAGATCTGACAAATGCTGAACCTTCCCTGTAGAAAATGTTTTACTCCAGCCTCAGGAAGTTTGAACTGATTCCTGTGATATACATGGCCCAAACATACCTGTACCTCCAATTACATGTGAGTAGTGCCTAAGCAGAATTCTGTATTCAATCAGTCATGTAAATCATACTGATTTCCAGGTATCAATACCTATACATGACCGAATTTCTGAGGAAGGATTATTTTGGAAAGAAGGATATCCTTGAAGACAGGTGCAAAATTTCAGACCTTGACTCTCTAAAAGTAAATGTCAGACAAAGAACAGACGATTTAGGCTCAGCATAAATGGCTAATTAAGTTCCAAGAAGCCAGTAGTGCAACATATCTTCAGTAGAACTAATAAGGAAAATGAAATTGCCATTCATAGGAAATCCTAGCATATCAAAAATCACGGAATCACAGAATGGTTTGGGTTGGAAGGGACCTTAAAGACCATCCAGTTCCAACCCCGTACCATGAGCAGGAACACCCTCCACTAGACCAGGTCGCCCAAAGCCCCATCCAGCCTGGCCTTGAACACTTCCAGGGAGGGGGCATCCACAACTTCTCTGGGCAACCTGTTCTGGTGCCTCACCACCCTCATAGTGAAGTATTTCTTCCTGGTATCTCATCTAAATCTACCCTCCATCATCTTAAGGCCATTACCCCTCGTCCTATCACTCCATGCCCTTCTAAACAGTTCCTCTCCGGCTTTCCTGTGGGGCCCTTCAGGTACTTGAAGGCTGCAGCAAGGTCTCCTTGGAGCCTTCTCTTCTTCAGGAATAGAAAATAATATTACATATTAGTATAAAGAGACACAGTTTCAAGCCCTGAAAAATAATTATAATTTCTTTTTTTTCTTTTCAGTCTGAAATAGTTTCTTGAAAATTCCACCAAAACGCATGGAACAATTTTTTTTCATTTATAACACTCATAGTGCTAATATGATATGTGGTTCTATGCAGTTATATGTTTATTTTAGGAGAAACATGTAAACATAATTAAATAACTGTTACAACCTCTAAGTTTAACATAGCCACATTGAAGGAAACTGGTTTGGAGATACTGAAGTAAAATGAAAAAGTAGAAATTACTCTTTTCACGTGTTTCTCACTTTGCTTTTATCAAAATCAACAGGGTCCCGTGACTTTTTTTTTTTAAGAGTCAACTGTTACATTGAGAACATTTTGTTCAGCTCTGGACTTGAAACCTTCTTTTCTTGGCTGGCAATTTTTTCCTAGAAGCACCAAATCCCCTTTGCCTGCCTTCTCTGTGCAGATAAGCCACTGGACAAACATTAACTAATTCTTTTTGCCTGACTCTTGTTCCATCACAAGTGTTGGAAAGGCAAAGGACACTTTTTATTTCAGCACAGTGGATCTGGTAGGACATCATTAAACTGGACAGGAGTATCAAGCCAACTTGTGCCACCACAAAGCAAATTCACAGTCAACACATTCTGCTAAGCTGACCGGAGAAATTCTGTGCAGCTACACTCGTCTGACAGCATTAGCCCCTTTAACCTTTTTCGATAGTTGCCTGCAAACATCAACAGCAAAGGAGAGAGGTCAGTTTGGATGTGCAGGGAGAAAAAGACTCAAATGCAGTCTGTGTTTGTTGAAAGAGGTTGTTCTTTGGTTACGTGAAACAAACATTTAAACCTCTGGATTACAATACACATTGTTTGATAAACACATGCAGCAGCTTCACCAGAGGCATATTCTTCTTTCCTCTTATTTAATAGTCAATAGAAAAGTTACACACATGTGTATGTGCACATGCTCGGTCTTGTGCAGTTTGAAAACGTGGGTGTACGGCTAACAAGCCACACAGAGGATTCTGAGGGAGTTGTTTCTTCCGAAATCTCTTTTTTTTTTCATTCCTTCTCTTTTTGATCATGGTTACAGGAGGAGTAGATAGGGAGAAATGACTAATAAAAGAACAAAGTTAGAGAATTTTTGTTTATTGCCCAGAACATGTTCACTTTATAGCCTCAACTGACTTCATCTGAATTAAAAATGCTTCCCTTAAAAAGGTTTCCACAGAAAAATTAGGCAGGATGGTTTTAAAATAGGGTTAAGTTAGTTCAAGTGGTGGTCTGTAGAATACTTGGTCTCCTGCCCATGACTGGAGTAGTGCCTTAGTGCTACCCAGCACTAGCCCACGGGCTTGCTCAGTGTGTTGCTGCTGACCGCTTCCATAACCAACACAACGTGTCTGCAAAGTGCAAAAGCTGGACAGCCCTGAAATGAACAGATATGATTTTCTAAGTCATGCAAAATGACATGGAAAGCCCTCATGAAGGAGAAAAGCAAAACACTGGCTTTTATGAGAACATGATCAAGCCCCAAATAGCTTTAGAAGAGATCCAGTGCATAAACTATAAAGTACTGTTAAATATTATGGAAGAACTGACAGCTCCTTTATTGGGAAGGTTTAGAGTCAGGTCTGGTAATGGAACAGTGCTCTCATCATTATGGAGGCTTGTAACGTTCTAACACTGTTCCTAAGCCTGGAAAAGATCAATTGCTATGCCCTTCACATAGTCTTATTTCATTAATAAGCACAGATGCTAAAATCTTGGCCCAGATAATGGCAGATAGATTAACTAAATTAATCCCACACCTAGCAGCTTTTAGACCAAGCAGGATTTGTATGTGGGAGTTGAGCTGAGGAGACAATTTAGCCTTCTGTATTACAAGAAGCATTAGAGAAAGTCAGACTTAACAAGGGAAAGTGTGGGGCGGGGGGAGGGGGAACAAAACAAACCCAAACCAGTTAGCTATGTGCAACGGCTTTTCTCTTCACAGTATTAAAAAAATAAACTTTGGAAGACAATTTGTTGCTTAAATTAGAACTCTCTATGCCTCCCTGCTAAGTAATGCTTAAAGGATGTAATTCATTCTCCTCATTCAATGCAGACTGGGAAAATGAGGCAAAGCTGTCACTTAGTACAGTATGATTGGACGATCATTTTTTTAACAGCTTCATGTATGGAGTCTGGCATCAAAGAAAAAGCAGGAGTATGAAGAGTCGCAAAGGATTTTGATGTCTTTTGGATTTGAATTCCTTGAGAAAACAATGCTGGAATTAATGTATGAGGAATTGTGAGGAAAGTCTGGCTGTAAGACTTAAAGTATTAGGGAGTCTATCTAGCCACATGTGTTAACATGCTTCTGTGCTTATTTACGAGTTCTTGGAAAAGCAAAAGGAAAAATGTCAGGACACAGAGATGTGTATTATCATGTGTAACACAGAAGTATCTATGGAATCAAGACCAGTGTCTAATCAAGTCTAACAATCCTGTATGACATACCCTGAGAGACAGTCCCTGCTCCAGTGAGTTCACTTTCTAAATAGAGAACACAGTTGTTAGAAAGGGAGCAGACGATAGAGCTACTGAGTTACCCAAAACCTTCAACCCACCAGCACCAAAGCTACAGTTAAAATCCAAGTCACAAGTCACATCTGCAGTAACACTTAGATGCACAAAGGTTCATGCCCATGTTCTGGGCATCACTAGGGCATCACTACATCACACCCTAGTTTTCTTCCAAATACGTAGATCTGTCACAATCAGTTTTTACAGGTATGCACAGTCACTGCAGGCTGGAAGCAGGGGTATTGAGAGGAGTGGCTGATACACCCGAGGGGTGTGGTTCCGTTCAGAGGGACCTTGACGAACTGGAGCAATGAACCAACAGGAACCTCATGAAGTTTAAGAAAGAGAAGTGCAAAATCCTGCACCTGGGGAAAAACAACCCCATGCACCAATAAGCTTTTGCTAAGTTGCATGAAGCAAACACTTGATTTTAATGGAAAAGCAAGAAACAAAGGCTCAATCTGAACAAAACTAACTCTGGGTGCAAAGGATGGAGTTAATGGGTATGGTAACCAGTAACATTTGAACTACTGCAGCATCTCTTTGAGTAGACCAAGAGCAGGGCACAGCCACTGGTAGAGAGCTGTTTATGGAAAGCTGTTTGTGGAAAGCATTATGTTCTGCTCCTGCATCAGTCCCCAGCACTGAAAAGACCTGATGGCTTGGAGGTGTGAGTTGATGTGGTACCAGGAAAGTGGATAAGTCTTGGTTACTCTCGATGAATACTCAAACCATCCTCTTCCCATCTGTTGAAATACTGCTAGGGCTACACGCTAGAGCAAGGTCTGTACGGCAGATACAACACACAGGGCTAATACAACATGGTAGCTTCAGTCATGCAGTCCCCAAGGTGTCACTTCAACCAACCTGGCATGCAAAAGCAGTAAGTCCAACACTAAAGCTCCTCACTGCAGATGACATTTGTCCTGAGCAAACCATGTACTCCACTGGCCAGAGCTGAGAGAAACAGCCTGTCCCTACAAGTGCTTGTCCCCTTGTCCAGTCTGCGACTAGACACAATCCTGCCAGTGGGTGAGCAATGCAGCCAGGCATGCAGTTCACTTAGTCCCCACTGAAATCAATAGCAGCTGAGGGGGCTTAATGATTTTTAGGAGTGCAGGATGAACCCATATACAGGAGCTAGCTCACAACGTAGTAAACATTGACAGAGGCTGGCCCATGTAACAACAAACACCTTAACAGGGCATGGAAGAAAGAGTTATAAAATCCAGAGTTATACACTCCATCTTTTCCCTTCTACAGTCTCCTCAGTCTCCACTAAGATTATCCCATGCAGTCCAGGAGGAAATCAGTAAAAAAAAAATTTCACTCACTGCTTATAAATGTTGTTTGTCCGAGATTGTAAGGTGTCTGTGATAACAGTATCTATATTATTGACTAATCTAGGTACATGGAAAATTTTCTGAAAAATAAAAGCTCTTGAGACTGGTAAACCACAAAATGTTCATTTTGATTACCCGTAAAACATGTTTTAAACTTTTCAAGAGTAAGTACTGTTGCACAAAGGTCTGATGGAAATGGAACTGAAGCCCTGAACTCACATTCATTTGACAGGGATAGGCAGAATAAGCTAGAAAATGGACATAGTATTTTGTTTCTAAAAAAAAAAAAAAAATAAAAATCTTTCTAATAAGACAATTTATATGGAGGACAGAGGAAGAAACATCCAGTGAAATAAGTCATTATTCTGTTGTTTTCCTGAAATGTCAATACAATTAGAGGTTTCAGAAAATATTTAATTCTTACATTAGTATGTGAAAAAGTTTGCAATAGCATTTAATTTTTATTAAATACAAATTATAACTGAAAAGCAACATATTATTATTAAGTTAAATTTCAAATAGATTCTTAAGTGTTTCATGATCCGATAAAACAAAATGCTAGAAATGGAAATCCAAATGAAATATTTGAACCTAAAGTTATTTTTTATTTTAAGTTAAATATTTTTCTTAAAACTTTAGCAACAAAAGAAATTAATGGGACCAGAAAAAAAAAAATAGCAGCAGTAGAAATGTACAGTCCATACAATGCAAAGTTAGTGTCTGGAAGATGCTAATGGCAGAGGAAGACAGAACCCTTGCCTGTGGTTCATGGCCTGCCCAGCTGGGGATCTAACCCTGAGCACTGTAAACCTCTAACCATCTAGGGCAGAGAGGAATTACAAATGAAACAAACTCCAAAGTTGTTTGCTCGGTGTGCTTAGGCTGCACAATTCCACCTGGGAGCACATCTAGCAATGACTTGTGAGAAATGTCAACTCCATTTGCCCTCTGTGGATACACCTACGCAGTCACCACAGCATGGAATTGAGTTTAATCTCAGGTTCTGGCTCTTCCCCTGCTCTGTTTGTATGTAAGCACACACTCTATGTGGATGCAAGCCAAGGTCTAGAGTGCAGTAGAGCAAGAGCCAAGAGGAAGAGCCTGGCGGGACTGAGCAGAGTGGGCAGCAGTACACCAGGAGACACCTTCTCCTCAGCTCTTCTCAAGTGCCAAAATGAAGGCTCTGAGACTTGGCTGTAGGGTCAGAAGCAGCAGCTGGGAAGACTGGCCAAGATTGAATTTCACCTTGTAGTAGATGCACTGTTTTCTCTTATACTGTAAAATAAGTGTGGTCTTGTTGGTACAAGTCACAAGTGCAAGGACAAGAAAGTAATCACAAACATTTAGTTTTGATCTACTAAGGACAGACCATGCTTGACCAACTTGATTGCCTCCAGTGATGAAATGTCTTATGTTGATGAGGAGAGAGTGGTAGATTAAGTATACTTGATTTCACTCAGACTTCTGACCCATCTCCACAGTTCTCTCATCTGGAAGCTGAGGATTTATGATCCACTAGATGTCACGAAAGCTGCCTGGACTGTTGATCTCAAAGGCTATCGATCAATGTCTTCACAACCAGCTGTTGGCCAGTAACAAAATATCAATGATCTGGATAATAAGACAGAATGAATCCTCAGCAAGTTTGCAGACGCTAGGAAATCAGGAGTGATTGACACACTGAAAGCAGAACCTCACCCAAGATGGACCTCGATAAACCTGAAGATGAGGCTAACAAAAAATATTATGAATACGAATAAAGAAAAGTGCCATGTTCTGCACTTGGCTGGGACAACCCCAAGTTCACTGGATGTCTTGGAGAAGCCTAGGGAAAAGGACAAGTAGACACCAGACTGGATATGAGCCAACAGAAAGCTGTCCTTGCAAATAAGGCAAACCACACACTGGGCAACACTTGGAGGAGTGTGTCCAGCAGATCAAATTACAGTCCTTCTCTGCACACCTGGAATATAGTGTCCTGGTGTGGATGCCTCCCACCTCCAATTCAAGACAGATGTGCAGAAACTGGAACTGACCCAGTAGAGAGGTATCGAAATGATCCAGGAGATAGACAACATAACATACAAGAAGCTGAGAGACCTGGTCCTGTTTTATCTGATGAAGAGGAGGTCATGGAGTGAATAGTCATACCATAAAACAATTTGAAAGGTAACAAAGAGGTAACAAAGACAATGTAGACAACCTCTTCTCAGTAGTGGCAGATGGTATAACAATAAAGTTATAAGGGGAAAAGTCACAAGATGTGGCTTGGGAGGTTCAGATCAGACATAAGAAAAAGCTTTACTAGGAGGGCAGCACTGGAGCAGGTACCCAGAGATGCCACAGTACCAACATCCTTGGGGATTTTCACGACTTGACTAGACAAAGCCACAGCTGACAGCAGGTGTTGGCAATAGTCCTGTATGAGGGGGAGGCTGGTCCCAATTAACTCCAATCAGTGCCTCTGTGATTTTGTAAAATCTATCATAAATTCAAATTCATTTCATTCTGTACTAATTACTAATAAAGAAAACCCAGTGATTGGTGACTTTACTTTGCTATTTATAGAAAATGTAATTACCATATTTGTTTAGCTTTCTTTTGTCTAATGATAATTTAAGCCATTTATTTTGCTGTTCTGCATACTTCCAGTTCAATTGATAAGTGTATATGACTATATTTAGCAAAGGCTGTGACTGTATTAACAGCCTCATCCACTTGACATGGTTATCTTTCACATGAGGCAGCACATCGTGGTCCTGATGACTCATTGTCACTGAAGATATTTCTGTCCAAGTTATTTATACAATTTCACATGGTTACTGTATGAGCCTTCATCTCTTCTCATAAACTGTCACGCACAGCTATTGTTTTCATATGTATTACAAGTTACACATAGTGGCCCCCACTTCAACAGAAATCTCATTAGCAGAGAGCAAAACAAACTGTGGAAATATAAAGTGAGAGAAGAAAAAGAAAGGCAAAGAAACAAAACCACACATATGGCTGTCTGCTGATATTTCCTGGTGTTTGCTGATTCCCAACAGAGAGCTCCCTCTCCACAAGACCATGTAAACACTGATGATGCTGATGTGAACTACTATACTTCTCTCCTGAGCTGGCTTTCCATCAGCAGAGGGTGAGGTTTTGTGTAGAGTCTGTTACAAGCATAAAACATTTGGGATTCTCTGGGAGGCAAAGAGTAAAACTCTTTATAAAATTTTGAGGCATTGACTTAAGTGCTGAAGCACTTATTAATGACCTGATTCAGATCTAAAGAATCTCTCCAACAAAGGAGGTTCTTCTGCCAGTGAAGCACAATTTGAGACTCATAGCTTGTATACACAGGGAAAATTACCAGCATAATTGTGCCAGTATAATTATACTAGCTTAGCTACACCAATAAAATTCTCCCTCTATGGACACTGCTATCCCAATATAAAAATACTTCTTTTCTATGGAGCTCATCTCAACATAATTTAAATCAAGACATTTATCTTGAGATAAGAAGGGCATGAGAAGTTTAACTGGCAGGATATACTGGAACAACTATACCAGTATAGTTAGCCATTTCCATATAGGCAGCTTTCACTTGTTCACAGGAGTGTGAGATTGTGTCTTCTTAATGAAAGCTCTGGTTTAAGTGTTTTCACATTGCTTCATCTACTGAAGTCAGAATAAATAATTATAAAAGAGAATCAGCTCAGTAATAGGATCTGATAAGCATATATCTCTGCTCAGCGAATTGCTGTGCTTGCCTCATTAGGATTAACCACCCTGCAGACAAAGAAGCCAAGTCACAGGTTCTAAGGAAGCAGCGCCAGATGGAAGTTCCTATTCAAATACTGTCTCAGGAGATGCCTTGGCATCTGTTATTGAAGAATGTTATGGGTAAAACCTTAAAAACCTCCCCTAAAAGGGGCAAACAGATGCCTGACTTGATGGTGTGGTTTAACCCCAGCCGGCAAATAAGCCCTACACAGATGCTTGCTCACTTCCACCATGGTGGGATGGGGGAGAGAATCAGAAAAGTGAAAGTGAGAAAAATCTTCTCACTTTGGGTTGAGATGAAGACAGTTTAATAGGTAAAGCAAAAGCTGCACACACAAGCAAAGCAGACCAAGGAATTCATTCCCCACTTCCCATCAGCAGCCAGGTGTTCAGCAATCTCCAGGAAAGCAGGGCTCCATCACGCCTAACGGTGACTTGGGAAGACAAACACCATCACTTCAAATGCCTCCCCCTTCCTTCTTCTTCCCCCAGCTTTATGTGCTGAGCATGACATCATATGGTATGGGATATCCCTTTGGTCAGTTGGGGTCAGCTGTCCCAGCTGTGTCCCCTCCCAACTCCTTGTGCACCCCCAGCCTACTCACTGGTGGGGTGGGATGAGAAGCAGAAAAGGCCTTGGCTCTGTGTAAGCACTGCTCAGCAGTAATGAAAACATCCCTGTGTTATCAACACTGCTTCCAGCACAAATCGAAAATAGCCCCATGCTAGCTACTATGAGGAAAACTGACTCTATCCCAGTCAAAACTAGCACCCTTGAGCAGGTGAAGCTTTTGTGAAGGACTCACGAAGAAGTTCTAGAAGTTCATATTTTTTAGCTGAGATACTGCATTTCAAATGTCTGCGTTATATAGCCCCACAGCCCGAGGAAAATCTACTTATCTGGACGTTCATGAGAAAAGCTTTCAGAGTCTTGCCATTAAAGCTTTGGTGGCTCAACTCTGCTCTGTGGTTAGTCACAGAGACTCACAGCTCTTTAAGATCAATCATGTTAAGAATTTTATTAGGAACTGAGAATCAGTCCTGCAATGTATGAAAGAAATAAGCAGGAAGGACACTGTATCACTGGGTTTTCCCCTACTGCTTTTACAGAAAATACTCCAATACAAGGAGCCTGAAGGTCTCAGAACCTCCAACATTCCCTGATTTCTGCACTACCCTAAGTGGAACAATTTTGTGCAGGGACTTGTGAGAAATGCCCACTCCATTTGCCCTCTGTTGGTACACCTACACAGACAGCATAATGTGGATTTGAGTCTATTCTCAGATTCTGGTTCCTCTGGTTAGTACACCCTCAGGTATGGACTTGAATCAAGGTCTAGAGTGCAGAAGAGCAAGAGCCAAGAGGAAGAGTCCGGCGGGACTGAGCAGAGTGTGCAGCAGTGCATCAGGAAACACCTTCTCCTCAGCTCTTTTCAAGTGCCACAGCAAGGGCTCTGAGCCTCGGCTGCAGCAGTTCTAGCAACCAGCGAAAGAAGGAGTAGGCCATGGGACTGAGCATATTTAAATCCACTCTTAAGTTAATCCTCTGTGTTAGTTACAGACTGTGAGAAATGGAAGGATGAAAACCAAGGCACTGATTTGCTACCAAAAACTATTTCCAGCCTTTGTGAAGTGGTATGCTTGGTCTCCAAAGAGTGTGTTTGGTGGACCTTGCTCAAAGACCTGGCTGTCTAAGAAGGAAACACTGAAATTTACTGGTCTGAATTTAAGAAAATGATATCACACTTTCTTCAGCGTTATAAATGTAAAGACCCACAGAAGTGACCATCAGCTTCCCAGCGGATGCCCACAGAGGGCAGCCCAACTCTCAGGACATGCTAAATTCCTCACGAGATAAGGTATCCCTACTCCCTTTTGCAATTCATGATCCAGGACTCCTGCATTCAGGATTGCTCAGCCACTAGATGTCTCTGTGTACTACAGCGCAAGGCAGAGGACATGAACTTCGGGCCAAATCCAAAGAGAAAGCCAAAGAGCAAGCAGCATGGAAGCCTCCCTATTTGTGTGTCAGATGTCTGCCTGAGTGATATAGCAATGGAATGATTTTCACTTTCTGACAAGCTGTGTTGTTGTGAGCATACCTCAAGGAACGTGCTCCTTGCGTTTCCTGGCTTGAATTGTTGAGCTGGAATTTGGGAACATCCACAGAAAAAGTGGGAAGAAAAATCCTGTTCTCTTAAATGTCTGAAGAGGCATATCTGCACTCCAAAAGAAGCTTTTCTAAACTAACCAGCTTTATCATCCCTGCAGCTGGTTCCAGAGTGGAAATAAAGTCTACAGCAAAGGCTCTTACCTATTCTTTCCATTGGGTAGGTCATAAAAGGACAGCAAGCATTCCCTCAGATCCTTTCCCTGTGTTAGTTCTGCCGTGTGTACTCACATACCCTGTTATTTTCTGCTAATATTGTTGTGTTCAGGACTTGTATTTAGCTCATCAGCACTTTGGGGCACCTAAGGTCAAAAGCCATAAAAATAGGTTGTGCAAATCTGATGGGGTCTGCAACAAATGCCAGCCTGTGACCTGCCTGCAGAGGTAGAAATCAATAGATGAGGAATGTGTTTGAGTGGCTGCAGGAATCTTTTATCTTTTGCCTAACAAACAACCTCTTTGGCTTGTGAGAGCAGGGTCTGGATCACCATACAAGTGCTGGGGATCCTGCACACAAACTTAGAGGGGAAAAAACCCAATTTTTTTATTTTTTTTTTTTCCCCAGAAACACAAACATTGTACTATAGACCTAGCTCCACAAGTTGCTGACATCAGAGGTAGGTTGGCAAGCTGTACTAGTGCAGAGACTGAACAGCTACAGTACCCAGACACAACTGTGGATGTCAGCTTGGAAATGCTCTTTCAGAGGACTTAATTTTTAGAAGACAAGAGCAAGACCGATGTGTCAAATGGGGCATCCATGGAAGGAAAGCTGCATAAATCACACTTCTGACAAGCTTACCCAGAGACCTCATTCCCATTTTATGTTCCTAATCCCAGCTTCCTTGTAAGCACACAAGACAGCACACGATGGGTCTGATCTGCAAACAACAATGTACTATATTTGCAAACAGAAGTTCTCTGGTAGTATTAGGACCACCACACTATTTCATAGAAAGCTTTACATGTATCAGTGAGGGGATTAAAGTGTCAAATAGAAGGCTGGTACTTTAAAGGAGATTTCCAATAGTATATCTTACTACTCATCACTGACTCAGCTTGATAATGTAAAGTCAATGAGAGAAGTTGCCAGCATTCCTTTGTGTTATAATCATTAAAGAGCAACCGCCAGTGTTCCCACACTTTCAGCTTTTGCAAAATTGTTGCTCTTTGCCCTTTACCACATCTGTTTGCATAACCGAGCGGTGTACAGCTTGTCAACACCTCTTTATGCCTTACCTACTTTCCTCCCTCCAGGGTTTTGTTTATGTGTCATCAGAGAAAATCCAGTTCTGAAGATTAGAACCCCCTTTTCCATAGTATACAAAAGGGATCAATAATTGCCATATTAATTCTCAAGTATGAGCTCTGAAGGAATGAAAAAAGGCCTGTACAATCAAATCCAATTTTAAGAGAAACAACTCGGCTAATTGCCTCACACCCCGGACTGCGGGGGTTCCTTTCTGGTTATGTTTGGTGTCAAGTAAAACCACCCAGTATGTAGGCATGCAGGAAGACGACACCAGTGCTTAACATCCAGCCAGGGTCACTGCAAGTCTAACACCAGTTCCCTCATCCCCATTACCATATGTGTTGCAGTGCCCGTGGGCTCAAGTCACAGGGTGTAGAACCATGCCACCACTGACAGCTAGAAAATTTGGGCCATGTCTGTCTTTGGTGGAATTTGGGTGCCTAGGGCCATGTTCAGTCACGTCCTTAGCACCCAAGTCCCTGTACTCTCCCACTGGCATCTGTCAACAGCTCCCTGCTCTGTACCTTCCTTACATCTGCTCAAGCACTTCTCACCAAGTATGTGCAGGGATTGCAATTAATATAGGACATCTCTGAAAACAAGCTCTGGGTCCAAAGTAATGACCCAGTCTGGTATTTGGGACTGTATGATATTGGAGGTAGAGAAAAATCTATTCAGCTTCTTGTGCTCAAAGTTCCTGAGGTGCTTCAATCTTTTCTCCTACGAATGCTCAAGAGCAGCCAAGTTTGCTCATTAAGGCGTCTAAATTGTTGCAGCTCAGAGGCAGACAATGAGGCTCTGACACGCTACCTCAGAGAGGCCAGATTTATTAGATGTGCTCAGACTATGCCTAATATTGACAGCATCAAAACAACACTCACTCTTCTGACTCCTGCATACATCAGGACATTTAAAGACCAGACTCCAGTGCCTGTCCGGACATATACCTTTGCCTGCTGTTTCCCAGAAGTTAGCCAGATGTCCACTCAGTGCCTTTCAGAAATGAATCACACCTATAAATGTTCAGTAAAGTCACTGTATTGGCAATGAAGAGCAATGTGCTCCTCTGTTGAGCACCTAAATTATCCACTGCCTGTGTGGGGAATCCTAGGTGCCCAGCTTAGGTGGCATAAAATACCCTGATGAATCAAGTACCTGCTAACTTTATCATACTTAAATTTGATGTCTATGGTAAAGCACTTTGAACATGGATTTTATCCCTTATGCAAACTGTAGCAGCTTGTTCAAGCACTGGAAGTTCTGCATTCAGTCCTTGGTAAGTAAATACATGAAAGTTGGGGCGGTTTCCTTCAACCTCAGACTCTGAATTACCTTTTAGGGAAAACTTTCCTTGACAGCTCAACTATAGCTACTGTTCAGCAGTACTACCTACTTCAACAGCAAGCAGACATCTTCTGGTCTTGATTTCTAAATGCTATTCCACCTCCTCTCTAAATTTCCTTTTTTGATCTTACATAGGATATTTGCATAAAATTGAGGAACTAAGCCAAATACTTCTCTTACCACTTCAAAGCTACTGACCTCCATGAAGCTGGACTGGTGTAAATGAGGGGAGAATCTGATGCAATAAGGTAGTTCAGTATAATTATAAATCCACTGTCCAATACCACCAGAAGCCAACTAGCTGCAGTTGTGTCTGGCCAAGCCCAAGGTAAGCTTAGACTCAGCACCATACTAACACTGTCAGGCATCTTCATGATCACAGCTGATTCATGCCCTGCTGGCTAGAAGCATAGTCAGAACTGGCTTTCATCTGTCTACAACAGACTCTGGTACTTATTTCCTAAAGATGGAATTCAGACAAGATTTTAATACAAAGGAAGTCACAGTATGTTTCTTACACTTTTGCATCCAAGCTGCTGGCAATCCTACTGTTTGAATTGTGATATTACAGAGGGTTGTAGTCAAGCTGGGTAGAAAACTAAGTGCAGGAAATAGTTACAAATCTAAAATGGCAGTTTTGTTCTGTAAATCAGGAGAACCCCTCTGTTCCGTAATTAGAATAGGCAAGTGGCTGAAGCAGTTGTTTTTCTTCACTTTCCTTAAAACAGGTCATCCTGGTTGATGTCTCGAGGTTGTCAAACGAGCAACATCTTGAGTTTTTGAAAAGGGGTGTGTGTGTGTGCGTGTGTGTGTGCAGCTGCACTGTCTCTAGTTTTAGTAAATACCCAGGTCACTGTTCCATACACAAACAGTAGCATATGGGCTGAGTGTGAAGTGCTGAATACTTCAGGTGTATTTCCTAGAAGAAAGTAAATTGAATGTTAAATCCCTTCAGCCATCCAACAATGACAGGATTTCACATGACTGTACTCTTTTGATGTACAGCATTTCTTTGCATTGCTCTGCACCCCCAACGATCGGTCTATAATTCCAATCTGCAAGCATAGTTCAGATTGATCTTAATTAATCTGATTCATACTATATTAATGTTCAATTCATCAGTGTATTTCAATATGCACAATAACACTAATAATAGATCTAGACTTAGATTTTAAATAGATCTGAGTTTATAAGACAGACTGCATGGTAGAAGACCAAATGTAAATACTGTGACCAAATAAACCAGCCTTGATGAAAATTAAAATCCAGATTTTAAAATCACGTGTTCATGAATAGTAGGTTTGGGGATAGGGGTATTACTGTTTCACATCCTGATACAACATCTGCATTTATTTTCAAATAAATTGAGATAAGACAACATCTGTGAATCAGCAAATGGATCAAGCCTACAAAGTTTGGTTCCATGTAATTTTTTTTAAGTTAAAAGAGACATTGTTGACTCCAAAATCTCATGGACTGTGAGCCTGGAAACCCAGTCCTGCAGTCAGTATGGTTCCACTGCTCACTTGCTTCTGAGATAGCTTGGATTGATCTCGGTTTGAAGCTTTGGATCAGAGATATTTCTGGCTGTTCACCACAGTTATGGATCAGATAAGGGTCTGGCTCTTGAAAACACTGTATATATGTGTTTGAATGTGTTCAAAATTTTAAAAATAAACTGCAGTTAGGATAAAACCATATTCCATGACAATGAATAGATGTTAAATTACTGCTACCTGCTGTTTTAATGTTAGTTTAATGGTTGTTTCCAACAAATAGATTAACCTATTAATTAACTGTGAGTGAGTTATTTCACTTTTCCATAGCTTCTTTGTATTCTACCAGGTTCCCTATATCCTGTTATTTCAGGACATGGTCTTGACATGCCATAGCATGATATAATTCACAGTGACACTATCAAATGTGCTACAGCAAAATATGAGGCTGGGGAAAGGAGAGCTCACACTATGATGACATGTAATTATTGCAGATAGTAAACTGCCACAGGCAAAGTCTGATACACTTTCATTAAGCACGAGCATGCATCCCCTGCATGTTATCCGCTGCTCAGGCAATGAGGCTTTCTGGAGGAAAGACATGCAGTCTAGTGGCTGGAGGAGTGGACTAAGTTTGGTTTTGAGTTCTCTACTTACAGTAACCTCATGCAACCCTTCTGCACTCACTCTGGTAACTGTGAAGTAGTAACAGAGAATACTAAGCCATCCTTTCAGGGAGCATTACCAGGCTTGACTCATTAATATCAATAATGCCTGTAAGGTTTTGGAATGTAACAAACTATTTGAGAAATGCAAGAACATAACAGTAGGAATGTCAGGGAACAGCAAGAGTAGGACTGCTCCACAAGGAAGGGTGAGCTAGAAGCTGATGGTGACCTTGGCACAGGCTGTGCTCTCACCCACAACATCTAAACAGCGGCCAGAGCAAAGTGCTGCTAACAGGGTCTGTTAACAGTCCCGCACAAGGCAAAGAACACACCAGATTTAGAGCCTAACCAGAAGTCAAGTCAGGAACAAACAGAAATACAACCGCAAGGTATGTCCAGTGTCCATCTAGGTACATTTACAATATATATCTGGTAAGTCCTGGAGGCCCAGACCCAAACTTAAATAGAGCTCAGAGCTCAGTGCGTGGAGGTGATGGATGAAAGTCCCAGGTGAAGCTGGGCCAGTTAAGGCCATTTAGTGTAATTAGAGCCCTAACAAGGACCTTCTGGATCATCAGAAATGATCCCTGCTATCCCAATGAGCCATGCTCAGAAATTCTCTCTGCAAACTCTAGCTTGAAGTATTAGAAGTTTTGGCTTTTCCTGCTCATAAAGAGAAACTATCCTAAGTCTTGAAATTATGTACCTTCTTTGTCAAGCTGAATTTCTACCTGTTGTCAGCTGATGGCCATCCATTCTCATGCCAAAAATTGCCTTTAGTTGAAATGACTCTTTTTGAACTTTCTGTCGTTCCCACTCCTGGTTTGTTTTGTGGTTGTTTTGGAGGTTTTTTGTGGTGGTGGTGTTTTGGTTTTTTTTAATTGAGAACAATGGTATCAGTACTTTCTTATCACTTATATACCTTATCTGCTATATGGCATTTCATCTTTTACAGCCATATCACAGCAGTGATACCTAATCACCCTGTGACTGACTAGTGCTCATTACTCTTTCTATTTTCTGTCCTTTTCAATAGATGTAACCACAGTTTATAGCGGAAATTCTTGTGATTATTCACTAAGCATATGACCTTGCACTTCATATAGTTACACACACATCCATTTCTATTAGCTCACTCATCAAAATTCTTCATTGCCTCCCATATTTTGATCCTCTGCTGTATTGATGATGACTCTCGGCTTTGTGTCAACAGCTAATTTCATTTACAAACTCTTCCTGTTTATGTAAAAATCACTAATGAAAAACTTGCCAATGTGTGTCAAGAGCAATCCCTGATGTTTCATATTAGTATCCTCTTCTCGCAGAGATGGTTGATAAATTCACAGAAGAATTCAATTTGGAAGAGACCTCTTGAGGTCCATTAGTCTCTTATTCAAAGCAGCACTAATATTGAAGTTGGACAAGGTTGCTCAGCCCATTAAATCCCTTTTCACATGTCCACAGTCGTTTCATCTTTGCCTAATTTCTTGTGAATCCTGAAACTTTTAAGATTCCTTTCTGTCATCTTTTCTATATTAAAAAATAGTTCTATTTTGGCATTATATTTAGATGTTTACTGAAGTCCAACAATCATAGCTCTGTGCCACTTCATTTCTCTGGAAGTTAAATATTTTTATTTACTTTCCTTTTAGCTACTAATTCTGAATACCTAAAATGGGGCTTTGGCTGGTCCGGTGGTATGGAGGTTTCCTTCACAGCTCCATTTTCTCTAGGGCTTACGAGAATTCATGAAATAGAAAGGATGGGTCTTTGAGATCTCAGATTACTATAATTTCTTCCCTCAATCAAAGCATATCACATAAATTTTGAATTCATATTCCAATATTAATTATTATACTCTCTTTTTCCTACAAATGCTGCAGTCATACAATCTGCTTGTCCTTAAAGGAAACTTCCCATTGCCACCCTGGAGACTAGCTTTTCCATTCTTGAGATTCTTTGTAAGTCAGCTGGAACCTACTAGGAACTTAACACCCACATACAACAGTCTTATCCAAATAGACCATTTCTCAAACTTCTCTGAAGTCTGATATTTTGGCAGAATAACATGTACCTATTTCAGCAATACAGGGTCATTTGGGAGAAAATATCCATGCTCAGATGAAAAAAGAAGAAGAAAGAGCCTTTCTGACCATTATCAAACAGAGTCAGTGGATAATGAGGTTTCTAGTTTGGACTGTGCTTCCTGCTGACCACTAAAACATTTGCCAGTGCGTCAGGCCTGTTCTTCCACTAGCATAAACCACCACAGCTAGATTAAGTTTATGCCTCTCAGCAGCCAGCAAAAGGTGCCACTAAATGCAAGCCAAACTGTAATTGCTGCTCATAGCTAGTAAGGGTTCAGACAGCTTGAAAGAACAGCAGTGAGACCAGAGGACTTTCATCTCTATGTCACTGATGCAACTAAATGTAGAATAGATCCATGATGATCAAAGTCTTCTGAAAGTGCCTAGTAACATACTGCTGGTGCAAGCTGCACTGCTTTGCTCAAAGTTACATGGGCAAAGTTACAGCGGTAGAACCTGGTCAGATTTAATCCTCCTTGATGACATCAGGATTGGGGTTTTTCAAGATAAAGATCATAAACTACGTGCAAAGTAGGAATAATAATGTATATGAAATGGTATGAGAGCATGGCTTTCTCCTCTTAGATGTGTATCCCAAATTTTTAAGAGATGTGGGTTCAAACTTGACACCAGATTAAGATTTTACAGATCATTCACAAAAGTCCTATTTGCCAGTATTATCCCTATCAATGCTAGTGTTCTGCTTTTGGGGGTTTGATGCCTGCTTTTTGGATTTCCATTCTCCTAACTGCTGCACAGCAGATCACAATCCCTTGGAGCCACCAGAGCCAGCAGACGTTGTTGAGGCCCAAATCCCACTGCAGTACAAATTTAGAAGGAGCTGAGAACCAAGAGAAACAGGAATTTTGACTCTGTCACAGGGCTGGGACAGAGTAGAAATATGTCCCAGAGTAGTGGTAGGAAGTAAGCTCGTCCCTACTTGCTAAATCGTCTGCTTGCTTAATGCCAAAAACAGGGAGGCAGGCAAAGCTCTGTAACAATGATGGCAAGTAATATGGAAAAACTACCACAAATACTATAAAAACTAATGCAAATTGGATGCAATCACAGATGTGGGAGCAATGGACTGTTTGGTCAGAGACTACTTTACCTAAATAGTGAGCACACTGGAAATACAATTAACTTACTGTTTCCTACAGGTACAGCTAGTACGCAGCTAGCGAGACCTGTGCACAAGCAGGCACATAATGAGGTCTACGAATCCATTTAGCCACCAGGCAGAAATGAAAGATTATTCGAATACTGGGGCTTGGGTTAAGCAAACAGGTGTAACATCAAACTATGTCGGGCATTTCTTCAGTGGATGTTTTGTTCTAAATCAAAGCATACTGCCAACTAATAAGGTAAATACAATATAGTTCAGTTAGAAAGAAGTAGGTTAAACCAGCTGTTCATTTACTTTCTCTGTGTCAGAAGCAGGAACTCAGCGAGTTCCTTGAAGTCGGCATTCTCTTTTCTTTCAGCTTTATATACATGCCTTCACAATCTCCTGCTACATTTCTTTTTTTTTTTTTTTTCCTGCATACTGCAGGCAATAACTGTGAAACTCTTTAATTTAACAATATGTTCTTTGTCCTGCAACTGTTCCTGTTTTGCAACCAGAGAGATTATATGTATGGGCCTGTAGAAATAGTCAAACAGTTAATAAGGGTAGGGTTTGGCATGCTTTCACCATGTACAAATTCTACAATCAAGTCCTGACAGGAAAGCACTGTATCTCCTGTGGTTCCCAGTCCTGACTAAAATATGCAAAATATCACTACTGGGAATAATACTTATTTCCCAGAGAGCTGTAATACCAGTTTTTTCTTATCAATGCATCATTGAAAGGTATTTTGTTTATAGTTTATGCCATTTATTTTCCCAGGCATATTAGGTTTTCAAAAGCAACCCATGGTTCATTGTGCCTGTCAAAGGTACAGAGGTGCTATTTCAACTTGCATTACACCTTTAATACAGTATGAATTAAGGAACTAAAGAGAGACCTGTACCAAATAACTGTATTAACCCTTGAGGTTAAATATCCAACTGCATGATTCCTTGGATCTTCTGTTTCCGACGTATGCCCCTCTATTTGGGTGCAGTGTACATCCTTCAAGAAGGCAGAAATGCAGTGTGCAAAGGCCACCATAGCACAGAGGTACCACAGCCAGGACGAGAAGAGCAAGGGTTTACTCTGCAAAGCAACTTCACAAACTCAGTTACTGATCCTGCCAATGAGATGGGAACCAGAGGGAAATCCAGCGTGTTCCTCTAGAGGTACATCAAGAGCAGCAGGAATACAAGGAGGGGAATGCAGTAAACAAAAACCACTTTATTTGTATCTAATGAAGTAAACAGTCGTCAGTGTGAACACGTACAGAGCCCAGATCTGGAAGGTAAGGAAGTAATACCTTTGCATAATCCCTTTTTAGACAAGAAAGGTATTTAAAACCCTTCATGTGGGCTTGGGCCTTGAACCTGAAGACTTACTGAAGCAGAATCTGAAGACAGAATTCAAATGTGAATTTTCTCCTCTTTAAAAATTGCCTTTTAGAGGTGGAACCTCAAAAGACTTGGAATTCTTGCTCTGACCTCAGAAGACTTTAAAAAAAATGGTTACTTACTTAAACCACTGGAATGCACAGGAGCAAGTCGTCTCATGAGGTTCACAGTCAGCTCAAAACCAGAAGGTAAGAAAATCCAGTCAAACATTTTAGACCTCTGCAAGGCAGAGATTTAAGTTTTAAAGAAACATGAGAAACCTATTGTGTGGCTATGCTTTTGCTCATATTTTAAATGGGAACCCAGTTCCATATTCAGTGTGGCCACAGACCCTCACATCCTCTGTCAACGTCCATCTAATCTGCTAACCAGGGTGAGATGTGCTCTCCTATGATACAGTGGCCTCTCACTCTGGCAGAGTTTGGAGGAACACCCTCATTGATTTTCTCCATTAGCATTCAGTTAGCTTTACTTTCATTGAAGCTCATTACATTTCCTGGCCAGTTTTCCATGTATACAGGACCATCCACCCTGAAAATCAGAAGCGCCAAAGAGCACATAATAATTCACTCTTCATTCTGCTTTTGAAATAGTTCTCTAAAATAAACACTCTAAGGAAAGGCAGTGAGAAAAGAGAAGCAGTCTAGAGAAAAGAGGAAAAAAACTAGCACAAGGGTTAAAATAGGTGGGAGCAAGAGAGAGACACCTCACCACACAGCTCATGAGCCACCAGAAATGATGGTGCAATGCTGGTCTGCCCTCCAGCCAAGGAGAAGGAGCAAAGCTCTCTTCTTTATAGCAGCAATGGGAGAGCCAAGCTCTCCCACTTTCCTTTTGCTTTAGGGACAGGTCCTGCTCACCACAAAAGTCTTCTCCAGGAGCTTACCAAGTCAGAACAACCTTGGCAGTTTTGCTGTAGGAGGGAGGAAGAGGACAATTCGGGGTATGCTGTATGCTGTGTTCAACAGGTTCTCTGCCCCCAGAAGTGCAAAAGGGTGGACAAGAGTATCCAGCTCACCTCTCTCCCTCTGATTTGAGTATGTGTGTCTGGTATGGGACTTGCGCAGATGCCATGTAGCTCCTGAATCTTTGCTAGTCGTGGGGAGACCAAGTCTCCACCCCTGTGCTAAGCCCTTTTCCCTTTGGGCTTGGCAAAAGACACGTATTTCGCTCATAACAAGTCTGTGAGAACTCAGAAAAGCAACATCTCTGAGCAGTGCCATATCTCCCAACTTCCCTAGACCTGCTGCCTAATTAAACCTGTTTCACTCCTATGCCCCAGGTTGTCTAGGGTCATTAAGCCAGAGTTAGCTGCTGCTCTTGCCAAAAATTCATGCATCCATCTTCTTCCTGCTCTTTCTTTAGATTCCTTCACGCCAGGGGACACAGACAGTAACAGAAAGTTACACCTCCTGGCTAATCCAGTATTTTAATCAGTATGGACTATTGTTTTGGCTCAGTGGTGTTTAAAGAGTTAGATTTCCTTTCACCAGACCTTATTTTCTTCTGGATAGATCTGTTACACAGATGAGCATATTTGCCCAAAGCACCACAAGAGACAGGTAGATATGTTCGGTCAAACTCACAGTCATCACTGGAGATGAGTGGTCCCTGCAGAACTGTTATTTACTCTGCTGTGCACAAGGATTGTAGCAATACTCAGAATCAGGATACCACACAATCATCCATGATTCCTTTAAAAGCAACGTCTCAAGGGTATTTGTATACATTTACTTTGGTCACCCAAAGGTCCCAGTCATAGAACGTATGCAGGCACTACTCTCAGTGATTTCCTTCTAGAAGACAAATCAAAAGGATCTAACCAAATTACAAATATAAACAGTAGACCTTATCTGCTTATATCATTTGGCTGTCTTCCAAGTGCTTAGACTTAATATTCCTGACAGTTAGGAATATTGTTATCTGTAAAGCACCACGGACATTTATGGTGCTATATAAATGCATATTATTAATTAATAACTACAATACTTCGTGACAGTATTTTAAACATTTACATGAGCAGCTTCATGAACAACAATGCGTGTCACTTTTTTTAAGCTCATAGTACAATCAGCAACACCAGCAGACCACAACCAAAGCCCTCTTTGGATATGTCACAGTCTGGGGGACAGCTTTTCCTCTCCCCACAGTTCTCCCCACTCTCCACTCCTTCAACCATCAGGCTTTGAGCCATTGCTGCTCTTGTTTCTCAAAAGCTGAACCCCAGTCACAGGCCACAAGAGCCTGGATGTCAGGCGTGCTTAGCCCCAAGGCCTGATTCAGTGCCAGCACCCGCGGTTCCTCCCTGAAGCAGGTTATGATCAATGGCATATGCAGTGATCGGAAACTATTGTTTATTTAGTACTAGGAACAAAGCGTATAGAGACAAAAGGGATTCAGAACAACAAGCAGGCTACACGCGTCTATCTTGCTTTAAAATCTTTCTGTCCCCCAAGGGTACTGCAAAGTAGACCTCACACCTCTAGAAACTTGCTCTTCATCCAACCAATACTCCTCACAGGAGTCAGTCTCCTAAGAGAACATTTGCTTTGAGACATAACCTTAGACTCTCACCCTTAGTATTCAGAGCAAAGCACTTCAGTCTGCAGGTGTATTGGCAATAATCAACAATCCGTTGTATTGATAAGTGTTAATGCATTAATGGAATTTGATCCTGCCTGGTGGAGTCAATCGTGAAATGCTGAATTCATGTGAATGTCTTATTGACTGGCTACGGATCTGCAGTCTGAAAAATATTGCACACAGCCACAGAGAGCATGTTCATTTGCTAGACTTCAGATTATTTATTCTTTCTAGCCCCCCACCTTCACTTGAGCTGTATTGTGCAACTTAGTTCCTCCCAGCGCCCCTATATCTTTGTTTTATAAACTGATTACCAACAAATCATCCATGAAATTCTCACGCTGTACAAAGACCCAGATAAGAGATCCTGCACTAAGCAGGACAATGAGGAAGACCATACTGAGAGGTCTTCCTTGTATACGGAGGTTCAAAATTGTCTCTCTTAGCTAACTGACCCCTTTTTATGTAGAGGCACACAACACAGGTCCCTCCTGAGTACTAACTCCCCATTTTCCCAGGCTATTCATCCTGCTCACACCATGACTTTCCTTACAACATGCAGAAAAGCCAGCCCCTCACTGAACAGTGCTTCTTTACAAACAGCTGTTTCAAACTCTGCAACAGCCCCCCAGGGAGGCCCTCATGGTAAAGCAGGCAGTTTAGCAAAGCCTCAGAAAAGACTTTTAACTGCTATCAAGGAATTTGGCCACAGGATCAATAAAAGGTGGAGCAGGAAGAGGGAAATTTGGAGAGCAGTTCAGAGGCATGTAACGAAGAGGCAAAAAGAGACTGCTGAGAGGAGCAGAGAGCTCCCACCTAGGGCCAGGCTGCAACATGTTGGCATAGCCTTTGCTTGCTGGCTGTACCAACCCTGCAGCATCTCCCTGCAGCACAGTGGGCTGTGCAGACCCTTCCCTTCCTTTCCCACCAAGCTCTGTGGCCTTTCCAATGGCTCTGGTTCCTCTACAACACCTCCTCCTTCACACTGCTCCTCTTGGATGGTTTGTTTCCCCCGAGGCCCTGAATTCTCGGCATCTTCGTAATGACTTCATGCCCTTTGGATCAGGCCCTCGTCAGGCACTACCTGTTTAAGCGGAGAAGAAATGGGAGGGAAAGTAAGAGATGAACAATGAATCACGATGAACTTGCAGGATTTTGATTGTGTAAATAAGATGAGTGTTTAGTCAACAGAGTGCATAAAGTTATGATACCATGGCAAAATGAAGAGAATGGATATATCTTTGCTTAATCCCAGTATAGCCTAGATTTATTCTGGAACAAAATGTCTCCCTAGCATTGTCAGCTTGAGGTAATGTTTGTAAAGTCATGAGGTGTCATGCAGATTGCATGATGGAGTTGCATAAGATAACTTTTATGGAGTCAGCTTTTTCTGAGTTGTTATACATGTATGTCAGATTAATTTGAGCTAGATGAAAGGCAGATTTTTAAGAGTTCCTGCCTCCTGTAATGGTAAATGTTAACACCTAGCAGACTGATCATTAGTAAGATATAATTATATATAATAATGGGATTATATAAATTCTGCAAGTAAAATGCTGAGGAAACCCAGGGCAATGGCAAGCAAGAGTCCCAGAGACGTAAGACTGATGTAGAGAAGCAGATATTGATAAGCATAGTGCAGTGCATAGAAAAGATCTTGGGGCAGAAGGGGATCCATTTTTAGGTAAGCATGAAACATGCCTAATTTTAAGAGACTCCATGTAGACATTACTGCTTTTTTTTCTTCTCCCTAAATATGTAGTTTGTTCCATATAATGGCATTTGTGGGAAAACAGTAGAAAGAGTAGGCAAGATTTTTACAGCAAATCTTCACAAGAACAATGAGGAAATAAATATCTACTTCTTCCAGAAGGAAAGAAATAAAAATAGGAAACTCAAATGGTCAGAAAACATACTAAATTCTGGACATACCTTGCAAAGCGTGTCAGATTGTGAGCTGCTCAATGTAACCACAAAACAGAGTGGCTTAAGGAGTGGTTTTGCCAGGATCTCTTAGGGTGTGTTTAGATGGCATAATGTGATTCCAACACATTTCTCAGATGCCTGAGCACATTTATCCATTTATCCTGGCTACTCTATGCTAATCACCTACATATTTACTATAGGCCCTCAGCCCAAACTATAGATATGGCAACTCCAGCCTACACTCCTTTTGAAAGCAGACAAGATTCTTTTAAAATAATATTGACATGCATGATGCCAACCTCTGACTGTAGTCAGCAAAATGTTCTAGAGACTAGTCAGCAAGTATTATGGAGACTGCATTCAGAAAAGAAAAAAAATAATTTTGGATTAGTATTCAAAACTCAGCCTATGCTTGGAAGGAAGGCAAACAAAACAAAGGAAACAAAGGAAGCAAGGAAGCAAGAAACCAGGATAGAAGACAAAGAAGGAAAACAACAACAACAACAACAACAAAGAAAAACAACAGAAAGAAATTTTAAAAAGAAAGACATCTCCTACAGGTTGAAAGAAAGAAGTGTTTTAGTCCCTTTTTAGCTCCAGCATTAATAATGTCATAATCAGTCTGAAATGTATAGAAATTTTAGAAGCTTATTGCTGTTTCTGTCAACCACTGGCCTCTATTTTTGACCATACAACTGAGAAGGAAGTGAAATCCTCTTTTTGTAGGTTTCTAAAAATGGGTCATTTTCAGGCTCATTATCGCAGTAACTCAGTATCCGTACACCTCAGAGACATTGTACCTCAAAAATAAATCCTGGAGGACTTGCACCCGGAGATATCTTTCACACAATTAGATGCGGAGCAGCGGCAGGGTGACTAGAGAGGAGTAAGAACAGATTGAGTGGGAGATGGGGGTCAGAGGCAGGACAGCTACCCAGCGTGGGGTTGGAAAGAGGGAGGCTATTAGGAACAGAGCCATTTCTAGGTAAACTTATTTTATTACTTACACAACTATTACATATGCTGCTGCTGACCTAAAGAAGGGCTTTGGTTTGATTAGGTTTCTTTAGCAATTATTGATAACCCAAAGTTCCACACATGGAAATACCATCATTCCTCAATTTCTTCTGTGGGCAATGTTGTACTAAGTGCTCTTAGGCTGATGGTTTGAGTAGATTAGATGCATCTATAGATATGTGTAAAGCTCTATATAGCCCTTCTACCCCTTCTTTACTGGGACAGTCATACTGATAGTGGATTGGCTGGCTATAACCTACCTCTTGACTTCTCCCAAGTATATTATCCCTACTATGTATGTATGTTTTTATTAACTTACTCTAGCCCAGAATTTCTCTCTGGCCTGGAGCCTTTGTCTGTGAACTTCAACTCCTCTACCTCCAAACAAACTGTCATCTCGATAAATGTTTACTCTCCATATACAGAGAATCTTATGTCACGGTTTCTGGTAAAACATTTCAGTATACAGTGTCCCAAAGACATGTTGTCTCCCAAAAGCATAAATATGTGCTTTTTTCTTCCAACTCTGTCTACTGGAATATCCACCTAGAAAAATACCTGTTGTCACAAAAATATACACAGTTCTCTTTGCTGACAATAGAAAATGTTCCCATCTTAAATGTTCCCTGCCTATACACAGGGAGAGGATTTTAACATCCATTTCTACCATTTCTTTGCACACTCTACTGCTTAACAGATCGGTTGATCTATCTACCTATTTATCTCTTCTTCTAGCTTTAGGGTAGAATAAAGCAGCCTTATGGTAAACTCTCTGACATCTGTATCCTGTGGAGAGCATCTCCATCCTCTGAAATATGTCCTTAGGCATGTCCTGAAGGATTTTCGTCCTCCCTTCTTCCAGCAAAACACCTTCAGCAAACTAAGAGCTTGACATACTTCTAACCCAGTACTTGTTTTCACAGCACTGTTAAAGTGTTGCAGTTTACAGGTTATAATTTTTCCTACATTTGAAATGCAAATATATCCTGCAATAAAGATAAACACTTGCTTCTCACCACAACGCCTCCTGTTTTAATGCCGCTCTTTTCAGCAGCATGGCAGCTCATATACTAGCATCTAGTGTAAAGTTAGTAAATGGACTGCTTTGGGTAGACAGCCCTGGTGTCTTCCATTACAGGAAAGTCCATGAGGAATGCCTGGGGCTGGTCTCCTCTGAGCCGAAGTTCACATGCTTTCCTGCCCCTGAACTTTTTAGAGATATTTTGCCAGGCTACCAAATCACCATCTGGTCACTGTAAAAGTCACTGTGGCCTCAGATTTCATTTGGCTGACAAATTCAAAACAGCTTTGTTGGGTTAATTCTAGGTCTCTTTTTAGTCTCTGCCAAAGTTTTATTTTGAGTTTCAGTGTGACCCATTCTCTCACTAAGATATTCAATGAAGTTTCCCCCAAAACACCTCTTCAGCATTAGATCAAAGTCACAATATCTTCTTCTGATCTTGTCAGAAAAAAAGGTTCCTTTTCATTGAACTCCTTTTCTTTGACCATTTGCTTGCATATAAAGAGTTAAGTATCATCTAAACATCTGTAATTCTCTTCCATAGTTCCAACGAGATTCCATTTCAGTGACAAGTTACTCAATTTTGCCATTAGGATTGCTTCTTCCAATGTGCTTTTTCTCCTCATAGCATTTGATGTCCAGCCACATTTGCTTCTTCCCATGACACAATTCAGATTGCTTCCTCTGAAGAGGTAATATATTCCTACAGAGCTTCTCCCTCCAACTCCCTGTGTATGGGACCAAAAAGTACTTTAAGTTACAATTCCCAACCCAGTAGCAGTCACTTAAATCTGACATCCATGGTTTTGAAGTTTCCTTGTAAACGTTCACTAATCCCACACTAGCTCATTTCAAGAGAGTATCTAAAGAACAAGGGTTAGCATCTGCAATATCACATTGTGATTATTGTGCTTGGAACTTAAATGGCTTTTTAACATCTAAATTGTTACAGGGTGAAAGAGGCAGCCTTTGGGTGGCAGCCTTAGAAAGTAGTTATGACGCTGGCTGTCAACAAGATAAAAATAATCTCAGACAACTTTTGTATATCCAGACAGAAGTCAATTTAAGTGAACAAATAGATTAAACATCATAATCTTGCACAGGCCACAAGCCGGAGGACTGCTGCTTTATCACAACAGAAACAGGGAAGAAGAGGCCTTAGGAGTCAACTGATCCAAAACTGCTTTGGGCAATGCATTTGGAGCCAAAGTTACATGATGTCCCATTCCTGAACGGTGGTATTTTTCTGTGCTTGTTTGTTTAAACAAATAATTGCCAAATTTGAGCCCTGCCAGAGAACAGCATGCAAAAGAACCCTCCCAAACCCAGCTCCAAAGAGCAGGCTAGATTTCAATCTATCACCATATCCCCAACAGTCAGTGATGCACATGTAATACACTCCCTTCCTTCTAGTCTCTGTTTGATGTTTTCCAAGGTGCTCATAGCACTTGGATCCTTTTTGGAACCACAGGGTGTTTACTGTACCAACCACGGGAATATATTTCGTTATGAATTTCCCTGCCCATTTATAGAAAATATGTATACTGTCTGTTCTTGTAGCGTTAACAGGCTTCCTTAATAAATTAAAAAAATAAATGTAGAAAAACAAAGCATTATCCTTCAATGACTTAATAAGATTTTGCATCATCATCACCATTATTATTATTATTAAAGTATCCCAGCAACAGAATAATAAAATTACACTGATGTGAGCAATTCACACACCTTTGATTAAGGATGTGTCAGCACTTTCCCGCATGAATCCTTCTTTTTGGTGGAATGAGAAGGAGTGGGAAAGAGATAAAAATCACCTGCCGTAATTCTTTGTGGGCTACTCCCTGGCAGATGATGTTTTAACAGAGGAGCCACTTCTTTATTAATCCAGCTTTACAGAATAAATTAGCCTGAAACGTTTAGGTCCTGATTTTTAGGACTGTCTTTGCATTTAATTTGCAGGCCCCAGTGACTGCCTGATGGATCAGTTAGTTAGTTTGCTAGCTGCTTGTCTGAGGGCACATTTACTAACGTCATGTATAAAGTCACGGAAACCAGCATGCTTTAGAGGTGTAACCAGGATTGCACACATCCTTGTTCATCCATACATATCCAAATCCAGGACAGAATAAATCCTTCAGAGCAGACTCAGCCAGTTTAAACCACTGGTTCTCTACAGCAGATACAACAAAAACCTGTATATGTAGAAGTTACAGTCTGGAATGGGTCCTGAGTTACACCATCCATCTTCAGGTACCTGACTTATCTTCTCTGATGTCTGAGAAGTAGGTAGTTGGCCCTAGTAGAATAGCTCAGACACCTAGACTTCCTAATACAAGCAAGAACGAGCTCAGACACCTCCTGAGGGCAATTCAGGGCTCCTATGTGCTAAGCCAGGAGTTTTCTTCAGCTCTTGGGTAGGAAATGGTTCCAGTGAGGAGAGGAGGAGGCAGACAAAACCTTCATCCTTCTGTGGCCTTAACCCAGGCCATGCAGTGAAAGCTCCTGAGCATTAAGGCCTCTTCTGAGAGTAGTGCCCTTGAAAACCAAAACAATAACAAAATATCTTGAAGAAGGGACTCCATCCAGTTTTTGCATGGCAGTCTAATGGTTAAAATAATACACTCCTGGGAATGGTGGGTCCCAGGCCCTCCTCAGCCTGAGGGATTTCAAGCCTTTGTCTCCCACCGCTCCAAGGCATGGTCTAACCACCAGCCTTCAAAGAAAGCCACTTGGTGACTTCTTGCACATCTGCTGTCCACATTGGCATAGTTGGCACATCTAAAATGGTAACATGAAGAGAGCAAGAAAGAGTGTGACCCTGCAGCCATATGGTTGAAGCGTGCTATTGGGAGAAGAAAAAACTGATTTGCTCTCACTATGTTCACCTATACATTTACTACTAGATAGTCTGTCAATAAAACCCATGAGTAATCTGGGCTGTGAGTCAGAGCTAGTCTTGTTGATTGACAAACCCAGTTTACTGGTCATGGAATAAGATGTATTGCAAGGCAAGTAAGGGTATCAGTGGCTTATCTGTTTGCATTTAGTATTTATATTAACTCCTAGTGGTAATGGACAAAAAGCCTATGTCTATGCCAGTAGATCAAACAGTCCCATAGAGCATTGCAGGACACCAGAAGTCCATGATCTCTACCATTTAATTGTGGAATGGCTCATGGCACATTTCTGGCAAGTGAGAAGTAACACGTTCCTAAACAATTCCCTGGAGTTAGCACAGCCCTCTGCCCACTCCCAACAGGCATCCTGGATGCAGCCACCTCCTCTTCTAGAGAGCAAAAGAGTTTAGTAACAGGAGATCCATTCCTGAGAAGGGCTGTAGGCATGTTTTTAGTGTCAGACGTGTTTCCAGTAAGAGTTTCAGTGTGCAAGATGCTGTTCAAACAATTACGAGATTGTCTCTGAAGAGAAGGAGACTCTGTCCTAAACAGTGTCCAGTTCAGCTGTGTTCTGGTACTTCTTAACTTACAGATGGCTCTTCAAAATAAATTCCAGAATTTCAGTAATTCTTTGTGCCTGTGAAACAGTCATGCAGTGGTGAGAGCTGATGAAAAAGAGACCAATGCAATGTCTCAGTTCAAAAGGAAAAGGGTGAAAATTCCAGATAAACAGAGATTGCCTCAGAAGGGCACAATTCCAGAGGCTGCCCCACACGCAATGCCGCCAGTAAGGATGGATAGCTTAAAACCACAGTCTGAATTACTCTTCTGTACTGAGCGGTGTGATTATTGCATATGCAACAGAGCTTGTGGGCAACGCAGAGGAATCCTGGAAGTATTTTAAGCAGTGGTTTTCACAATTTATGGCTGTGACAGATACAGAGCTAATGAACAACGCAGGGAAAGTGACTTTCTTAACTCTTTCATAGATTCTTATCCAAGACCTCTTTGCAGAGAGAAAAGTCTTTTCCCTAAGCCTTTATGTAGATTCGAGTTGAAAACAGTTCTTAGAGGTAACAACAACAAAAACTATTTCTAACTTTGGTAGGTATATACATGTCCTGATTTTCAAGGACATGGCCTGCAGGGGCAAACTCTGATTGATAGAGCAAATGACTTGGTCCATCATGGATTTCTAAAGGACTCTGGGGATCTTAAGGATTCCCAAAGCTCAGAGACTGCGGGCAGAAACACTCACCTTACAAGTGATAAAGCACAATACAGCTCCTCCTAAAAGGGGTCATTGAGCCATTGGACAGAAATAATTGGATACACAAGTGGCAGCAGGGAGAAGGAGCACACGGCTTGGGAGCTGACAAGGGACCGCAAAACCCTAAGAGCCACAGCGTTGGATTACCTGACCCAGACATTAGAGATGTCTCAAATACAGTTTCTCATATGAAGCCTGCTACATGTTACATTTCAACAGAGAGCACAATATGTAACTGTTGTATTTCTCCAAACTGCATAAAATGTAAAGCAGAAAGCATATAGCAATGAAGGCGTTTTCCCCATTGGCTTGTTATTTTAGTCTCAGTCTAGTAACTAACAGGTTAACATCTCACTTCCAACATATGTTAATAGCTCCACTACAGTATTTTCATCTGAAAAACAACAGTTTCCAGCAACAGACACTGGTCTGCTCTATTTAGTACCAGTAGCAAGCATAGAAAGAGTTCATGGATTTGAAACAGCCTTTCTGAATGTGGCAGACCATGCCCAGGAAACCTCCCTAAATGAAAAAGATGAATGTCCTGAAGCATATAATATACTCATTTCCCATGCCGGGAAGATGCAATCTTCACTCAAAGAGGAAAAGGATTTTGTTTTCTTTGTTATTGTTCCAAGTGACATAGTAACATCTACCTGAATGCAGACAGTAATTGCGACTGATACCTATCAGGGTAAGTAACATTATACAACAGGATTTGACATAGCACATAGGGAACACAGTCATTTTGTTAAGAGCTGGGTGGTTACCAAAAATGCATACAATAATTTAGGGTCAGGATTCTTGTCTGGCTCTATGTCCTTCCAGATAACTGTGTTACAGAACAGTTAGTTGCACTCGGAACTATGCAGACTGTGGACTTTTTAATTCAAAAGATGAACTTAAATGTTTTGTGCAGTTGTCTCATATTAGCACCAAACACATTTGCCTGTGTAATTGCTTAGTAAAATCAAATAACTAAATATCACTGGGAGGAGGGGTGTTGTACAACTAAGATGTCTTGTTCTACTTGAAACAAAACTTTCTACTTCATTTTACTAATATTGTACTTGCATTTTATTTCATGTTCTTAATTTTCCATTATTTCCAATTTTCTAATTTCTTTTAAACTGAAAAACTCGAAGGTTTTTATTTTCTCTAGATCTCTGTTTTCTTATTTGGCTGAAAATAATTCACAGATTTAATATTAATTTGAAAATAATTTTTGTAACTCTCCAGCAAACTATACTTTTTCAAGACAGACCCACAAGCCATCCTACGCAGCCCTATCCATGGCTCTGAGGGCTCCAGAGATGGCGCAGTCTCACAGGGCGTGACATAGCTGGAAGGGAGGTAGGACTTAGAGAGGCTGGTAGCTCCCCGTTGCTGCCTAGACCGTGAAGAAACAACCCCCAGGTATCATCATGGCATGCTGCAGCCATCAGGCTTGGTCCCCCCACAGCGAGGGCAGCTGGCCAGACTCATCCCCGTTGTGGCGTTTGGGCAAATTCCCCTTTCCGAGGAAAGAGCGTGATGATACATGTTTCTTCTCTCTCCTGGCAGTCACTATTATAAATGCCTACGTTTCACAATGAGTTCTGAATTATCTTCTAAAATTATACATGGCATCTCCCATCTGGCACTGATGTCAGCATGGCATATGTTTACCACAGGAACCTGAAGAACACTCTGAACTTCTACAAGGGGAAAAATCAGCTTACTTCACTTTTAATGTCAAACCTGCAGCAATGCGAGTTCTGCAGGTGGCAAACAGATGAAACAGCTGCTCATCCAGCTCCTGCAGGCTTGGATGCAGCTCCCCAAGCTTCACTGGGACTTGATCACTTGGGGCAATCCAAGGAGGATCCAAATCTCCCAAGGCTTTCTTTGCAGCCCACCTACTGCCTGAAACTCCCTGGGCAGTGAGGAGGCGAGCCCAGACCTTCCTGTGCTTCTTCCTCCTGTCACTCTACCTGAACCAGCAGGAAAATACTTCTAAAAATCTCAAATATATATCAATGCTTAGCTACAACATTTTTCCCCCAGATGTCACAAGCCCAAAGCAGGCTACAAAGAGGACTTCAGTAGTCTCCACGTAGAAACAGCATCCTTTGAAATAAAAACATAAAAAAACTCCTAGGTAGTAATTTTATTATTTTACAGTCATTTCATTCATCTGTTCTGCATTATTTTTTTATGTCAACTAGCTAGACATATATAGTCCTGCCAGACAGTGATGGTTCCTGAGACAGACTGGTCTCTCAAGTATTTCATGCATTGGTCTGTGATTCTGCCTGACTTCCGGTACATTTAAAAGACTTAAGTGAACGAGGAAAAAGCTGTTTTGGTGTTTGCTTTTAACCTATTTCCTTGAAACAATAATTTTTTCAAGGGAAGGGATGGGCCCCTTTGTTCTGTTTATACATCACCTGTTTCAGTGATGCTACATAGGTGAGATGGTTCCGCATACTAGTGGCTTCGTTTACTGTTCGAGCTTGTTAAAGTCATCATCTTTCAGTGACTTTAACATATCTTGATACGGACTATGTTGTTCTATTATCATTTACAACTCCACCCCTCCAATAATAGTATATTATCTCATTTAAATAGGACTTTCTCAACCAAAGGGTGCCAACAGTTTAACGTAGAAATAGAAAATTAACCACATGAGGGAGAAAGCAAGGTTTAAAGCACCAAAAGATCATTATAGATAACTTTAGAACTACCAGAAGTGAAGAACATCATAATAATATTAGTAGGTAGAGACACTCTCACTTTCATGTTACGCAGTCACTCATGTAGAAACAAAGAATATGTACCTAAATATAGTAAATAATCCTTGAGGAGGTTCCCAATCCTACAGGCTGACAAATACCTCTAGCTCTTTACATTCACAAGTTACACATGTTTCTGTTCCTCACTGGAACTGACATGTTACGTTCAAAATCATGAAGAAAAAGGAAGAAAATAATGCAACAAAATTCTAGACCTCATGCCTTGAAAAAAATGTAAATTTTAGATTTTAAGGACACAAGAGTCTATCTGCAATCCTGAACAGATCCCATGCATACCACAGGTCTTCTCTGGACTAATTCTTGCTTGGGGTCCAGTCGTGGAAGTAGAGCTACTCACTGTTGTTTTAAATCTGCTTCACTATTATTTGAAAATCACTTAAAAGTTCTCAGGAGTCTTCCCCTAGGTAGAAATTCAGACCTACTGTTAGATCAGCTTTTCTGCAATGTGTTTGAAGCAGCCCATGTATCCGTAGCAGTCCTCCAAACAGAGTGAAAACCAATATGCTGGATCATATCTCCTATTTTAATTAAAAGCTTCCTAATGATGGACTATCCACAATAATCTTAGGAAATGGTTCTCTTGTTGAATTACCATCACTGTTAAAAATGTGTCCATTATTTTCAGTCCAAATTTAGCTAGCTTCAACATTTAGGCTTCAAGTCCCATTAAACGTTGCATGCTGGATTGAAAAGCCCTCTGTTTTCAAATAATTGCTTCCCATGTTGGTCATCATAGTATATATATGATCAAATCATACTGTAACCTACATGTATAAACAGATGAAGTGCACAATACGTACTATGTGCTCAATATCCACTGATCGCCCATTGTTCAAAGAAGTTTTAAAAAAAACTGAACACAAATCCATCAAAACCTTCATTGAGTCCTGTGCTCCACTGGCTGGTAATTTGCCAAGAATGTGTTAACATACCTGGTTCCATATGAGCAATAACTCCTGTGATGGGAGTGTTTGAAATGTCCTGACAGGAAAGCTTGAACTGCGGCCAAAGGAAGCTTTCACTTCCAAAAGGCTGGGATTTGCGAGCTCTTGTGGTGGATTTAGTCACACACGGCAAGCCGTTCAGACTTGTCATCCATCAGATAATGAAAGCAAATGAGGAGTTCCAATCAGTGCTGGGGCCAACTACCAATGTTTGGAGAAGCATCTGAACTCCCCCTAAATTTCTGATGGGATTGGAGGCAGTGGGTAGGTTCACAGCAAGGATGTCTATTGGAAACCCATTTCTAAATTGGACCTCATTCTTTGAAGCTACCAGGAAATGCAAATAGGCATGAAGCAAAGCAATGAGATTTGTGTTACGGTCAACATTTGCATAACACAGTTACGCATGTCTGTGTGTATGGGTGTATAGCAAGCACATCTAATAGTCTGTAATTATGCCTCGGAAAATACACACACCAAGGAATTTCCAAAGAGTCTGACCTGGCAGAAAATGCAATCCCAGGAAATCTGTGGCATTTTGCTGAGACGATCCCAACATACACTGGAGTTGCATGGCTAAGAACAGGGTCAGTCAGATAAATCAGATGGGACTCTGCTTTTTCCCTGATTGAACATGTGTGCAATAATCTCTTGTCACAAGTATAAATTTTAAATTTGCTTTCCTCAGATATGCCCATATCCAACATTGACATTGGCTTTCAAAACCATCTCTGCCAGTAAAAATCAGCTGCTACAATATTCCTGAAAAGTAAACAGAAAATGGCACGATCCTTAAACAAAATGGAATTGATTTAAAAACTGGACCTGGCAATACCCACCTTTATATAAAATGCTGAGGTGCTCTCATGAATAATTCAAAATTTTATTTGGTCTCTTGAAGTTTTCTCAGCTTTTCAATGTTAACAGAAGAGCTGATTTTCTGTTCATATGTGTCTATATTATTTTTTAAAAGCATGCTAATACACATTTGATAAAGCTGTAGGAAAATATTCTGCCACTGAGGTGGCTCCTCTGCAAATGCCTCTCACTACTGACTTCAGTTCTGACCCTGTGCAAGTCCTTGGGTCATACAAGATTTTTCCTCCTGGAAATTATAGATATGAAGATATCTCTAGGATAGGTAAACCCAGTGACCAGGTAGAGGAAGCTAAGAGCTCGTTCCAGTCTTGGACGTGCAGCAGTGTTGCAGCACATGTTTGTCAATATGGGAATATGGAGAGAGGGGAGACATACATACCCAAACCATCCCACAATTAGTGGCATGCATGATGCAGGAGGGAGAGCTCAGGTCTCTGAAGGATGGGGTGTTAGGTAGGGCTGGAGAGCAGTGATTTGGGCAGCAGCTGTCTTCATCACCTGTGGGCTTCTCCTTTATTGCAACTGACTCCAAGGCAGCCGCGACTTCTGCATGCCAAAATGATTGATGAGAGAAGACCTGATCTCCCTTTCCCTGTACAAATGGATTTAAGCAATTTGCAGTGTGCCATCAGCTGATGAGGAGAGAATAGCCACTTTGAACCATTAAATGAAAAGATTATGGCTGACTTCATCATATCTGAGTTTTGAGGAGAAAAAAGCCAAATATAACCATCATTCGTGTACTGCCCTTGTCTTGGAAACATCACACTTCTGTTCACCAGAAATTGTCTCTCTTTTTTTTCTTTTCCAAGCCAGACTACAAAACATTTTTCCAATGCTCTGCACATTACAGACAGACAGATTTTTCCATATTGTCCTCACAAGGACTACTGAGATCCCCTTCTTTTGCAGTTTAACTCTGTCACCTGTCCCATTACTCTCTGCTTTTTGTTCTCCCCCAGCTTTTCAGTGTTGTCAAACTTCTGAATGAGTCTGAAAAATCTTCCTGTCTGATGAAGACTGAGCTACTTACATTATTTTTATGTTTAAGCTCATTCAATTTGCACAGAACAGTGATTATGGAAATAAGCATCCTTTTCTTTAATCAGTAGACATTGGGTCTTTCTCAATTTAGATGCTATATGTATAAAGATAATGAGAGAGAAGTGTATCTTGATAGACTATCTTGACTTCTTTAGGGATAGGGGGCTCTGAAAGATTAATTTGATACAAAGTACAGCATTCATTACAGAATGAACTGCACCTTTTCAGACTTTGGCTTGGCAAAGTTGGAGGAATTTCTTTATTTTCACTTGTAATCTTTATTATATGTCTAAGAAATCTAGCACTGAATGCCAGTTCCTTACCATGACAGCCACACAGGAATAGTTAAACATACCAGAAAATACTCAGAAATACATACACAAATACACAGAAAATAAATGGAGTAACAGATGTTTATACTGTTAATGTAGTCTCTTAGTTCATGATGTAATAAGGTGACATGCTGCTTTGCTCACTGTGTTTCTCTCATTGTGGAGTTAATTGTTCTTACTATGGGTCTTGCGTATTGACAATACCTTAGCATGTAAACCAAATGGCATTTGTTGTTGTTATTGCAAAGTCTATTTTCTTGACACTAGACACCTTTTCTGCAAGCTCAGGTAAGCTTCAGCATGAGGAGGAATTCCCGGAGTGGAGTGCACAGCACCAGATGAAAATACACAAAAAAACTTTGGCTTGTCTGGTACGTTCGGCACACAGCCAGAAATAGAAGAAGCCACTTGCAAAGTAGGTAGCCCATTGCCTGAAAAGGTTTGTTAGCACATTTCAAATCAGCATGAAGCTCTGATTCACCTTCATTAGCTTATGCCCAGAGGGGAACTCAGCATTGTTGAGCTGCAGCGGTGTTACCGATGCAGGGATATATGCCTACATTGCACAAAGGTGTGACTTGCTAGACTAGAAACCACAGGCTATGACAGGCCAAACTCTCAGGTTATATCTCATTCTAATCAAAAGTATGATGGAAGTACATGCAGACATACCCAACCAAGCTTTCAACACTTTTATCTGCCTTCAGAATAAGATCCAGCCCAAGTTCTGTGAGATTTGGATAGTCCTTCCCTCCAAAGTCTCAAGAGCAAGACTTTTCCTGTAAAACTTACAGTGGGAGGTGCAATACCTCTTTCCTGGAAAGTCTCCAGCCAAAGTTTGCAAGCTTAAAAGATTAAAGATCGCAGATAGGCTTATGGATGCAAATATGAACATCTCAAAAATGTGATGCTTCTCCTAATAAGTTCAGACTCACCTCTAGTTCAGATGAAAGCTTCACCTTAGGGTGTTTACCCAAATCAAATTCCAGTGACAGTTATTCAATGTCATAAGAGTTTTGCATTTACCTTTTATATTAAAAAATGAGCAAATATCCTTTTTGCATATACTTTTTATGTTAGAAAGGATCTTCAGGATGATACTGCTAACTATTGCAGCACCAGTTCAAGGCTCAGCTGAGAGCCTACATACAAACACAGAAGAGCTGTAGCCTTTTGAAAATAAATGACAATGCAAACAGACAAGTCAAACATAATTGTGGGAGGAGAGCATTTGTAAAGATGTGACCTGCGGGGACATATTGGACAAGTCAGGAACAGAGATGGTAAGACTCTAAGAACAAAATCCATTGAAGTCAAGGAGTTTTACTGTGGAGTTCAATAAAGTCAGAATTTCAGCCCAGATGTCTCTAAAAAAGATGAAGTGTCCAGTATTTACTCCATTCCTTTAAAGCTAAGGAGTGTAATGGTTTTAGAATTTATTTGTTGTTCATGCCTGAGTAGTCAAAGGCAAAACAGAAGATATGTCAGGGGGTGACGCTAAAAGACACAGCAAGCCAGTTCATGTATACCAATGGGTGCAAGTCAGTGTATTTCTGTTGATTTCTACTTTCTTACCTGCAACTATACTTTCCAAGAATCTCAGTCAGCAAGTCCATAACACCAGCAACTCAGTGTTCAGCATTACCATCTGACAATGATAACTCTTTCAGCTCAAGAGCATTAAAGTGCCTTTTATCTTGCTACTTGTATTTGAAGTTATGGTATTGATTTGAGCTGTATTTTCAAGCTCTTGTCTCTGTCCACGAGGGTAGAAACCATTGAAAAACCTGAAACAGTATTTAGAAATGTGACATTCTCACCTCCTGCAGAATTTCAGAATCCTGGCCTTGAAGAGAATGTTGAAGTGTCACAAAGTGGAGAAACGGTAACTGCATTGGTGAGGTAGAGGAGTACAGGAAAGCAGTAACAGCAGTGGAGGCTTATGCATTGAGTGGAAATAGTGCAGGTAGATCACAGGTTTGGTTTTGGTACCAGGAGCTATTCAGAAGTTCTAATCATGAAGAATGATGTCCTAAGGCTGAATCAGCTGCCCATGTAAGCAACCAAATCCTTCTGCCCAAACGCCTTACCTGATCCTCTTTCTTTGTTGATATGCTTGAATTGGTTAAAGTTTTCCAAAAATACTGGAAACAACTTCACATACAATTTGCAGATTTTTGCTTATCCTGCTTTCTCAAGGAAGCAAGGCTTACGTGAACTTTTTGAATCTATTTTGTTCAGCTTCTACCCAAATCTGACAGCAGGGTAAAGCTCTTAATGGAAACAACTTTTTACAAGAGGCTTCTATAAAACAGGTACTGACGTTGCATGTAGCCTGAAAAGCCACTTTTTCAGCCTGCCAACATCAGAGGGACACAGAATTTATTTCAGTTTGTTTCCTAAAGTATCTACTGCTCAGTCACCTATGCAGGTCTGGACCATCTGCAACATCTCTTGTCTCTTTTAAATCAAAGAAAAAGGAGAAGGAAGTATCATGGCTCGATCAGAAGGCTGCTTCACTGTTTGGCTGCTCATGGAACTATTTACTTAAATCACTGTTTCCAAACATCTCTGGTATTAAGCTCCGTGTTTCAGTTTAATGGTAGAGCATGTTCTTTCCCAACTATGCATCATATTTCTCCCTTGTAACTTCTGCCTTTGAGCTACCACTTTCTGTGTGTTACAGTCAGCAGAATGCTGAAATATCCAACTGTGGGACACACAACTTGTCCCCTAACTATGTGAGTTCACTTGTAGAATGAAAGAGAAAATTGAGCATCTCCATGAGCCTTCTGAGACCTAAGATACATAGACAATAAAAACATTCATCACCTGGTAACAGAAATGGAGTATTTGTCTATTCAGAGATCACTGTATTCCACACTGCAACAATTCCACTCAGGATCAGGTCCCCCAGGCTATGTGGCTGCTGTGTAAAAAGCAGCTCCACACCTTATGAAAGCATGTAACCCTGTATGACAAATGGGAAATTATTACACAATAATTATATGCCCTTGCAAGACCTGATTTCTGGTACCTATCATTCCAAAATACATCTTCTAAGATTGCTATCAGGTGGCTCACACTGTAACAATCTCTCAACTTGTGCCCTCCCTTTAAAACCTACAATGTGATGATTTTCACTGGCCCTCCTCCATAGACTCTCTTTGAAGGATCTCAAAGCACCTGCAGAAGAAGAGCCTGGTGCCTGCAAGATGACTATGAACATGATGAAGAGATTGCCACAGCTGAGGCTAAACAGATCTACCTCCATACCTTCCCTTTCCCCTCTAACATTGAAATAATACTTCTGTTTGAGCTTTATTAGCTAGGTCTGTCCTTCAGGACAGAGAAATATCTTTCATTACATCACATTTCTAGTACCTAGTGCAATTGTATCCTAAACTAAATCATACATATAGTCCTTATGGTGCTATGGATAAGGAACAGTAACAACCTCACTGCCATTTGGCACTGCACCTACTTATATCAAAGGGGATCATCATCACTAGCCGATTAAAATGGGTTGCTGCTAATCAGAGGCAATGAAGTTGTTGAGGAAGAAGTGCTGACATGGGGAAAGAAAGTGATTAAATATCATTAGCCATCTTTTATGATATCAGAACAGGTTCCCTGTCTGAGCCAGATTAACTCCCACTTTCTTATTGATGCACTGGAGGATATTTTCTGAAGGATTTAGCCATATGGCTTTCATTCATTACAACTCTTCCTCCTCGTGTGAGCACTTCTCCTACCTGTCTGATATATCTAGCCAAGACATGCAGAGGCAACTGGAACAATTTCCCCATGCACAATCTATTTCAAAATACTTACAAGTCTTTTGAATTCTTATTAATTTCATGGGGTATTTTTGTTTGGGTTTTTCTTTTAATGAATTGGGCTTAGTGTGATCTTCCAAAGTTCAAGGAAGGAATGACATTGGGGCATTTGCCATTATTACATCCTAGCATTGTATTGGAGAGATCTTTTAAGAAACATGCACTGCAGCTCAAAGGATCCATCCAGGCTCAGGGCCCCATTGTGCTAGACACCATATACACAGAGTAAGATACAGTCCCCATCCTTTAAAAATGGCAATGGAGGACCAAAAAAAAAAATCATGAAAGGGAAGAGGCTCAGCACAGTAAAAAGTATTTTGTAGTTATACAGCAGCTCAGGGGCCTAATCCAAATTGAACCCAGGTTTTGAACAAAATAGATCTGGATCAGTTCTTGCTGTGTCCCATGATGGGACATCTTTTCTCATACCAAAATCAACTTCATGCCACATGTAGGTGGCAAGGCAGGGAACAGCCGGGTTCCAACACAGTGCCAGGCAGGCAGAGGTACTGTGCAGGAGGGCTTGTGGTCAGACCACTCTCTTCTTCAGATCATTATTTTGATAAAGAGCATTGGTTAGCCATTACATCTGTGCTTCTCGTTCTTGGTAGCTAACAACACATAAACCAATTATTTCATACATAAGGATCCGAGGCTGTACATACATTTTGTATTTAATGGAATAGGTGTTACATTTAACAGAGTCATCTGTGACCGTTAAGTTCCTATTTGCTTGGTCCCTACATTATTCATTCTTTGCAATCTGTAGCGGATCTTATGTTAAAAGAGCATGATGGTTGGGAGCAATAAAATCTCACCAAGGAGATCAAGTTAGCAGTAAATAAGAAACCAAGACAGGAGCTGAAGACAGTGATTAATTTTGGCAATGTAATGAAATGGCACTGAATTAAAGGAGCTTGTAAATGCATTCTGAGATTTTTCTGGCCTTCCTGCCTTGTGATTTCTTTTCTAATTTGGCAGAACATTTTCTAAATGCTGAGCTATATCCTGGCTGTGTTAGTGTCCTCTCAGCTATTGTTATCAGAGGTCTGATAGGTATTTTTATTGTTATTCATCAGATATTGGCATCTAATGAATACTGTGAACACAAATGGACAAATCCTCACTGAAATTGGGTAAGGTTTAATAAAGTCAGACAAGCTCTTCTGATTTACATCAGCTGATAATCGGAAACAATGAGTTCACATGTACTTCAAATCATCAAGAAACATGAGGTTAGGGTGTGTAAAGACACCAAAATTAAATCCAGAACAGCATAATTAATCTTTCACTGCATCCCATACTGTACCAGGCAGCACCATTTTATTTTTAACATTTTTAGACCAGCCAGAACTCTAATAATAGATGCTACAAGAAGTGCTGGAGCACAAACTCCCTGTACAACCTCTACCTTCGTGCCATGTCTTCAAGCTTTCTCCCAGCTCAGCCATGATGCCTTTAAAACCCTCTGTCCCACTAGGCAGAGAGATTGACTTATTACTCCTACGAATTGTACACATGGGTTAGCATATGTGAAAACATGCCCTTGCCACCACTAATTCATCTGCCCGCCATGTTCCACTCCTGCTTCCCCCACTCGCTTTTTAGATTAAAAATGCTTTGGGGGAAGGGAAAAGATTATCTCTCAGGGGCAGATTGATGGAGGAAGGAGCCAAAGGATGCTGCATCCCCACCCCAGACTGCCTGGGGGAGGGACTGTGTCTATTCTAGCCTTGCGGCAGAAAGTTACTCCCACCCTCCCAATCTAACCCTTCTGTCTTAAATGTCTGTATGGCCTATTCTAATGATGGAGATTTGGCATCAGAATGTTAACACTTATAATTACTTTCTCTTTTTTTTTTGACGAGCATTTAGTAGCCAGAAATAATTAGAGTGATGGTTCTGAAAATATTTATAGTTCTAGCTATAGCCTACGCTGCCACAGTGGATTATTTATGACACTTCCTTAGCTAAACCAAAGACTTGTGAGATTATTATGGCCTTTGACCAAGCAGACATCATCCTGGATTTGTGTTTTTGTTTGTTACACACTGTATGGAGAGTCGTCCCTTACAATAGCAAGGGGATACAAAGACTACAGCAATGATGTTGATGCTTTTTGGTACAATAGTGGTCATTTCATAGGTGTCACAGCTGGAAGAAAAAACACATTTAAAATCTCTGAAAGAACCCTCTTTTATTTTCAGTACTTAGGATTCTCCAAGATGCAGCATGGGCGTTTGGGTCTGAATTATTCATCAGCAGGGCTGTGCCATCAGGCCTGGGACCCTCCTCACAACGGAGTGATCAGGAGGATCGTGCCTTGCCACCCAGCCAGGGAAAATGCTCACAGAAAGTATTAAAGCAGTCAGACCAGACCAGACCAGACCAGATCAGGTCAGCAATGACCAGCACCAAAGATGCTCCACAAACTCTTCCACAGCCTGACAACTTATTCTCCTTGTATACCTTGGTCTCCTTGCAAGTGTTTAGGCGCACCAGGGAAATCAAAGTATCTTTGGAAGAGCCAGGATGGCACAGTACTACTGTGAAATGTATGCTACATAACATAAAACTCCAGTGACACTTCTTATCTCCTAATTGTATATGAGCTTGAAATTCAGACATGGTTTTCCAACAGTTACAATAAAATCCTCTCAAATTTTGAAAGCATTTCTACCTACTACTTAACACTGTCAATACTGTTTGTTCTGGAATTTCCATAGGTTTGGATTCTTCTTCACTTGAGTGAAATTTGGAGCTTTTGATTCAGTTTGGCATCATAAAAATGAATATTTGAGTTAAATAAACCCCCCAAGGTGCAAATCAAAATCAAGTTAACACGCATAATAAGTTTCCAAGTGTCAGCTGAACCACAGTAACTGCCCACATATTCAATCACAGCCTTGGGCAAAGGTGCAGCAACTTATTAAAACAGAGGAACTTGAACTGCCTAGTCTGAGCCGACAGTAAACCTTCAGAGGAAAACAACAGTGTGAGACAAGAGTATCACTGAGTGATTAGTCAGTAGATGTACACATGATTTTGACAGAGAAATCACATACCCTCCAGAGTTTTTTGGTATTATTATTTTTCCCAGAAGAGGATTATATTAGGGGGAATTAAAAAATGGTACATAGAATCACATAGATTTTATTTTTACCATCAGCATTAATATTACCTTATAATTGTGTATATCTATAGATATTACTGTGTATGCTGTACATAAACAGGCAAAAAGAGTCAGAGTCCATCCTCTGAACCACTTACAGTTTGGTGTGAGGAACAGCGACCAACCCCAATCTGCATCTTTTCTGGAAAACCCTGCAGAAATCTGTAACAGAAAAAGGAAGGGGAAAAAAGAAAGCATTAACAAAGCTGCCAAAATCCAATGCCAACCTCCCCTCTGTATTTGAGACCCTCCTAATTGAGCCAGACCAGCTGCAAACAAGCACAGCACAGAGATGGCTCTCTGTTTGGAGGTTCAAAGGGGGATGTTCAGCTGCAGGCTGATGGGAAGGTGAAGGCAGGGAATCTGTATTATCACATCTTGGTTACTCAAAACTTCTGCTTTGACACCAAAGACTGTCGCATCCTGTGGGATTCAGAGGAGAGAGAAAGGTGAAGGGGTGCCTGGGACTACTGACATTGGAGTTTGGGAAATAATTTAGAAATATAAGGCTTTAATTAATCATGCCTACTTCATCATTTTTCAGCTTGCCTCCTCTGCACCTCTGATTTTCAGTGAATTACAGCAGCAACTAGGAGCAACTCCCAGGCCCAAATCCTGGAACCACTTGTCCGTGAGCAAACGAGGCTCCTTCCCATAGAGTGTGCAACCAAAAGGGAAGTTTTACTGATGCTCAGATTGAAACATAGAAAGATTGACATGTCCAGGTCACTCAATGGCTTGTCTCCTAGAAACTCATTGACAGATCCAAGGTCTGGATTCAGTCTGGCAAGAGTCTTTCCCAAGGGTTGTTCTCCATAGATGCTGGCCCAGTGTTCAAGGCAATGCAGTGTCCACACGGCCTCTTGCCTCAACAGTTCCTCAGCTACTCACGTCTACTTTTTCTTGATATCTGAAAGAGATGGATAATTCCTTTGAATCTGTCTAGTGTATTTTTAGTGCAGTGACTACTGAAGGATTTCTTCTAGGAAACATGGCTTGTCTATGTGCTATTATCTGATCTAACATCCAGAGGCAAAAGTTTTATGAGTCTGAATATAGCCAAGACTGAGCATATTGTGGTTTCACTCAACGTGCTCTTTTCCTCTGGAATGTATTTGCGGTGACATTTCCCTTTTTATTATTACCGTCAAAGAAAGCCCTATTATTTAAACAACAGTTGTAAAAAATATTGGAGCATAATTATTGAAGGTCACCCCAGGACTATATGCAGGTGACAAAAAGTGGCATGGCTTTTGTGTTATTCCTTGTGAACCAAGCTTGCTATGCTGGCCGTGGGAACTCAGTCCGTATATCCCTGGACATAGAGGAAGGGAAGATAATTTGCCTCAACAGGTCAGAGACTTCTGATTTGGACAACTCATTGAGCCTTCAAAGGGATGTAGAGGGAAAGTCCTTTGTCTACCTAGCTGGTCCTGGGATATGACACAACTTGCATAGCTACAAACAGTCATTCATAAAACTTTCCAGTGTTGGTCATGTACCCACTCAGGTTGTCAGAAAATCTATAAATTCTGGGAGGCCTCTGTTCTCTTTATCAAACATATAAACCACTTCTGCAGCCTGAAAAAAAAGGATGGAATCCATCTAGAGACAGCGCAGGGGATGGCATATGAAGTGTTCCTCCATCAAAGAGGGCTAAGGTGTGGAAACAGAGACTGAAGTTAGTGCTATATACTTAGACAGCTCTTTGGGGAATTCCAGTCAGTTGCCTGCTTGAGGACAGCTGTATTAAGCTCTCTAACACCTAAGTGACAACTGGGACATGTTTACATAAAATGACAGTATTAGCCAAATAAGCCCTCTGCCATCTCCTCTTCCTCATGTAACAAGAGAAGCCTGACTGGTGCAAATTTCTCCTTGATATAATAAGAGAAACAAAGCAGTTCTGAGGCTGAAATTTCTCATAGTTGTGGGACTCTTCTGCTGGCAAATCATTACATGATAGGACATCGGGTATCATGCTTAGCCTAGGAGGGATTGCTTCTTATATATTCAATTCCTTTTTGAGGACTTAAAATACTTCCAACAATCTGACCCTGATATTAAAACAGTCTTAACACTTATTACACACCAATCTTAGACTTTTGCTTTGAGTGATTGTCACTTGATCCAAGATAGAGGTGAAAGGCACTTGCACCTTAAACCACTTATCACAGTACCCTTCAAAACAGAGGTCTTCTCACCCCCAGCTTCTGAGAACTTTCTGCTTAGTCTTTTAGCACTGAGTCTAAGGTTTATTTGCTTTTTTGTCAGATTCAAAATCATGGGAGGGAGGTTTTGATGTGATTGTTTTCTGTGGAGTTCAAAAATTCTGTAGAGTTCACGTCAAAGTCCCTAGCAAATAGCAGATTGTACAGTCAGATTAAATGATGAAAAGGCCCCTTCTGGTTTTAAAATCTGTATTTGTCAAAAATGGTCAACTGTAAGTTAAATATCATGACAGAACTATTCAAGTGAAGGCTAAAAGTGAGCTTGTAGGTCATCAAGGTAGACAAGTCAGGGGTTTATATAAATTAACATCAACTGCAAATCTGGCCCAGAAGGTGGTCAACTGCATGACCTAAGTGAGAGGTGAAGTGCTGGCCCATCACCTTTTCCATCTAAGAGTGAATTTAACCCAAAAAGTAGTCATTCAGTGTGAACGCTGTGTAAAATAAGCAAGTTGTAGAGTGGTGTTTATGGTTATCAGAAATATACAAGCACACAAGAAAGCAGTTCCAGGTTAAAGAATGAAAGGAAACACTCATATAAAGTTTCTGCCCTGTTGTGTTGAGTTGAGCTATATTTAAAACAACTGGTGACACTATTCATCATCAGGAAGAATCAGGAGATGGGCTAATGGAAGAAATTAATGTCCATGAGGCAAAGGCCAGTGGTTTCCTTTTGCTTAAGCACAGCTGAGAAAATATCATGATAATGTTATCTTTCATGCAAGCAAACAAATCGGAAAGCGGCCACCTCTTTCTTCAGAAACCAGCTGCCCATGGAAGCTATCTGTCTGTCCACAGGTTTTCTATGGGCTCTTTCACCACAGCATTTAAGCACTTCCCCATGTAAATTAAGGATGCTTGAGTCAAGAATAATACTGACATTATCACAAACAGTGACAAAACTGGTTTTCAACTAAATAAATCAAATCTGTATGGAAATAGCTACACTACTTTTATTTGCAGAAATCAGAAGCGATTGCAGTTCTGCATGGTGCTTTTGCTAAGTCTCATGATAGGCAGGTTCACCTCACTGAGTAAAGGTCAGGTTTCCTTGAGTGAGTCCCACACTCAAAGGATAAAGATGTCAAAATAAGTCCTGCCAGAAGCAGCCATAACTGTCATAGGAGTAGAGGAGACATACCGCAGTTGCTACCAAGGCTCTGTTTTGCCTAAAGATTTTAGGCACAGGAAGATAGTTTTTGAAGAAAACATCTCTCTTGGAAACAGTCAAAACCAAGATAGCCATGAAAATAAAATTACCTCTGACTGTGCTAATTTGCAAATATTGGTAAAGAGAAATTTATTTTCAGGAAAGGGAGGCGACAAAAGAAGGGCATGGAAAACCTTTCATGTGAAAAGAGATTGAGATTAAAACGTGCATGAGAAAGCAAAAGAACAAAGAACACTCAACTAAATTAAATGGTAGGATATCAAAACTGCTCAGAGTACCTCTTTTCATACCATGTGCAATCAAACTGTGGGATCCAAGCTTGCAGGTCTTCCCTGAGACCTACAACTCAAAGGCCAAACTTGATTGGACATTTATATGACTAACAATGATAATTGGAATAACATAATATTGAGGAGTAGCTAATTTTGGAAAGACTATTAAATGCCCTATTTTGGGGATGAAGCTAATGCTATCTTTAAGAGCAGAGAAGTTCTTTGTGTCTTCATTTGCGTGGTACAGGTTGAAAGTACAGATTATTTCGTGTAGGACTACTGCAAGTATTTTTTATAACTTCCTTGAATATAAAGAATTTTGGGCTGACCTCTACCTCTGTGCAAATATTTTTGGTTCACTAGCACTTCTGAAGCCATAACAAAAGTCATATTTTATTCAAACTATTTTCCAATCCAAATTTATTCTGGTACCAAGCAGTTTTTGCTAATAAAATTTAAGAACATTTCACAATGAGAAATCACTGCAATTCAAGAGAAATAAAAGCAGTTTGAAAACACTACCCAAAAATGTTATAAAAAAGTCACATTTTTTTAGTTCATTATCTTCTGCAAGCCAGAGAAAAGAAGGAAAATTAGGGAACAGTTTGGCACTTCCCAACTCATGGTTTTTTTTCCAGGTTTATTTCTAGCTGGAGAAAAGGTCTAGCAAAACCTTGCATCTCATCCTAGATGTGAACACCTGCATCTCAGTCCATCTGTAAGGAACCTTAGAAGAGCTATATGAACTTAAAGATATGAAAAAAACCCCATGAATTAGGAACTGCATAGATCTTTGCCCTGTGACTGTACCAAGGGCAAAATAGAAGTGATCTGCTGACCACTTATTGTGGTTTTGCACCCGCCGATAGCTGAGCCCCACACAGCCGCTCACTCACTCCCCTCCGGTGGGATGAGGGAGAGAATTCAAAGAGTAAAAGTGAGAAAACTCGTGGGCTGAGATAAAGACAGTTTAATAAGCAAAGCAAAAGCCACACACACAAGCAAAGCAAGACAAGGAATTCATTCCCCACTTCCCATTGGCAGGCAGGTGTTCAGCCATCTCCAGGAAAACAGGGCTCCATCACGCCTAATGGTGACTTGGGAGGAAAAATGCCATCACTCTGAACGTCACTCCTTTTCTTCCTCTTCTCCCAGCCACTTATATTCTGAGCATGACGTCATATGGTATGAAATAACCCTTTGGTCAGTTGGGGTCAGCTGTCCTGGCTGTGTCCCCTCCCAACTTCTTTTGCATCCCCAGCCTACTCACTGGTGGGGTGGGATGAGAAGCAGAAAAGATCTTGACTATATGTAAGCACTGCTCAGCAGTTAGTTGGCTGGTTGGTTGGTGGGTTTTTAACTGAGATCATTGCACGGCTCTAAGAAAACCACTCCCTAAAACAGGGATCTGGACTGAGCAAAATTAGGGCAGATTTTTAGAACTAGCATCTTCTATACCCAGTGATATTCACCATACATTCTTAAACATAGTCCATGGAATCATAGAATCATAGAATCATAGAACCACAGAATGGTTTGGGTTGGAAGGGACCTCAAAGACCATTGCCATGGGCAGGGACACCCTCCACTAGACCAGGCTGCCCAAAGCCCCATCCAACCTGGCCTTGAACACGTCCAGGGATGGGGCATCCACAGCTTCTCTGGGCAACCTGTGCCAGTGCCTCACCACCCTCACAGTAAAAATTTATTTCTAACATCTAATCTAAATTGACCTTCTTCTAAACCCGTTACCCCTGTCCTGTTGCTACACTGAGTCCCTCTCCATCTTTCCTGTGGGCCCCTACAGGCCTAATCATAAGGAAGAAAACAGAATAATACCCCTATTGCTACAACTTTCTTCCTCATTATTCAAATTTTATTAGCATAGAAGACAGAATTCTCTCCATGCCTAAAACGTTAAGCAGCACCCTATAAACCTGAGCGTATGCACCAAAACTGCCTTCACAATTCTTCATTTGCTTTAAGGTCCACTGCTCATTTACAAGAACCTTTTTAACCAGTTCATTTAGTATCAAAGACATACAACAAAGCGAACATGCCTGTTAGCGCTGGTTCAATTCTATCAGTTTTTCTGATCCTTATTGCCTAAACTGAATATAAATTAGTAGAATTCCACTGTTGTTTTTTCTGCTTCATTTCTTGCCCTGAGCTGGTATGGAGTTTTGGCATCCAGTAGAACACCATCTAACAGTATCCACTAAAAACAGTGGCTATGAATTCCACTATAAAAAAAAAAAAAAGTTATTATTTTCTTTAATGAGATGTTACTATATAAATATATTTGTACATATATATAAACACAGGCTCACACAGATTTGTATAACAATCTTCCTTCAAAAAAAAAAAAAAAAAAAATTAACCATTTCCTTTTAGATGCTAAACAAAAATTAGGTCAAACCGGTTAGCTGCTACCTGTCAGATGTGCAAGGGCTGGCTCCCACTGCTGTTCCTCAATTAAAACTGTGCACATTATCAGTTCTCAGGTCAAAACCAGTTCTCAGAGTATAAATGGGTCTTTTTGCATTTCCACAGGCCAGCTCTCCTTGCTAGCCCAGCAGAGTATATGCAGCAGGTAGGCATGTTGCCACCAGCGGTGTAAAGAACTTTTTTCCTCTGTCATATTTAGCCGGTAAACTCTTTCCTCCTTCATGCAGTAGCTCAGCACGTCCCTGACCCGTCTGAGGCCCCTCAGCAGTGCTGCAATGCCAACAGCGGAGCAAGACGTGAGCAGAAGGGAACTGAACAGACATGGTATGCACCGGGCTAGCAAAGACCAGTGCCAACGGGACCCTCTCTTGCCATTTAACTCCCCATTTTAGTCGTATGTTCTTCAAGGTAGGCAGGAGTGGTTTAGATGAGATCAGGAATATTTGAGGCAACTGGTGAATAATAATAACTTAGTAATTTCAGAAAACTTGCAGCTTCAGGTTATTTTTTTCCTCAACTTTGGTTTCTTTCTTAAAAAACAGATATGAAAGATTAGTCCTAGGTCTAGTCTCTCTATATTATTTAAGAGGACATACCTCTCATGATTTCTCCTAGGTAATCATTATAATTCTCTGACCATTAAATGCCTTGGCTCAACCCAGTAATAAAATTAAATTCAACATGTTTCACCAGAATATACCTTTAAAAATAACAACAGGGTTGAAGATTTAATGTACTCTTTATAGTAATGAACACTAATGGCTTTGGAGATTTAACTATTAGTTTTGGACACCTTAAAAACATAGAAGCAGCATCCTTTGAACGAGAAGGAAAAAGGCAGCTATCGTTACCTTTTTGGAATCACACCTGAAAATCTATGAGGTTTTGGTTTTCGGGTGCTAAAGAGGTTTTTTGGAAGTGGCAGAGACCACAGCTTTGGAAACAGCTGGAGCTCTTCAAGGTATGAAAATCCCAGCTGTTCAAGATCCTCTGTAGCCTGAGTTGCCACCCCACAGCAGAGCCAGCAGAAGGTGTGGGGTGAATGTCACCCTCTGCCAGCAAAGTCCAGAGTCCCCCAGCAGCAGTTCCTGCTGAACTGACCAAATGCTCCCCAAAGCAGTGAGTGCTGATGAATCATGTATGGATGCCAACAGCAGCAGTCACCTCCAACCACACCAGCTTCAGGCCCATGGGGATGCTGCACTGTGCCCTACATCACTCACGCATTTCTGAAAAGGATGTCCTAATGTCTGCTAGAAAATGGATTAAGGTGCTTCTTGATAGCATCGCTTCCTCCATTTGAAAACTGGCCCTGAGGCATGCATTACAGTTAATTATGGACGTGTGATGGTTTTGCTCTTTTACAAAAAGCAGTTGTGCAACCAAACTTCTACTTTGTTATCTGGAAGAAGCATTTGGCTGCTGTCACCAGATTACAGCTAATTTGTGCATGGTGAGGGCAGTAAAAGTGTGATACAGAAGAGGTTTCTGATGGAATTAATGTGGTGGAAAGGTGTGATGCACAAAGGAAGCTGTTTCTTTTGCAGCCTTGTACAGATGCCAGTGTATAAATTCAGCTGCTAACATCATTGCATTTTAAATACGGCACACAGACTTTGTTCCTTTCTACTTGTTTATTTACTTTGGTTACATAAAATACATGTCATTAAGGCCACAATTGCTCTTGATGATGTCCCTTAAAGCATTGATGTGTCATTGCTTCTAAATCTGTCTGTCTTTTATTAGCCTGGTATTCAGACGTAATGGACTAATTTGAGGGCCAGCTCCTAAAGCCCTACCTGTCCTCCTCACAGATCAGGAGATGCATACGCACTGCCCGATGGACTGGACATCCCAGTACCAAAACTGAATGCAGTACTGAGGACAATGTACAAGGATTGAGGACAATGACCCAAGGAGGTGCTTTATCAGGAGACGTGCACATCATGATTCACAGATAATGCATTTATTGGCAGCTATGTTTTTCAAGCACATGTGAAGTCTGGATGCCTCAAACCAAAGGGATCTGTGTCTACTTCATGGGACATGCAGCCTGATTCTTAGATGCACAGGCTGACTTGGAGTTATCTCTGGCGGCAGCTAGAAGGAAAAACGACCCATCTGATTGCACGATGTGGCTGATGAAGGCTCGTACCCCCTTCTCATAGATCTGGCACATGGGCCAGCAAGGCTGCAATGAGCAGCTGGATGGTTGGTCTAATCTCGGCAGGAACAGCCATTTCTGCAGGGGACATCTGGCAATGATGCTTGTTAATACAGTACTCCTGTAATGAGTGGCAGGCACAGCAGTCGTGAATGGTCATTCCTTACCCATCACTGTTAAAATATGTTTTTTTTTCTTTAAAAACTGATATAGGCTTTTTAGGCAGCATTAGGCCTATTTATTTTATATAACTTGTTGGGGGGGTGGGTTTAAGTAGTTTAAGTCATACTCTAATTTGAATCTATTTTCTGTAAGATTTTTTGTTACATTTTTACTTGTTTTCTGCATTATTTAGACTTCTGGGGAAAAATTACTAACTGTTACTAAACTCTGTTACAGAGCTAAGTATAATGCTCAGCTCAGCTATGTCTGCACTGTGTGATCAATAAAGGCAGTATTCAGGTCCTCTGGTATTTAAAGGTACTTCATCTGTCAATGAAGAAAGAAAGGGAAAAAGAAATAATATCTTAATTTTTAAAAAGCTGTCTCTTCCTCATTCCACCTGATTCATCACCTTGGTGTACTATGCTTAATAATGAGAGTATTTTCTTTAAAAAGCAGCATTTTTTTTTTTTTCCAAAACCAAATGACTTCTTTTTATTACACAGGCTTCAGCTGCCTGTTTTAAATATCTCTGCACAGAGCAGATATCTGTTATAATTCACCATAACACCAAGTAATTCCTATTCATAATATGTGATTTATAGTTAAGACGTATGACAGATGGACTAGGAAGAAGCAAAACTAAAGCCACAATAGGTTGTGCAAATTGTTAACTTATGGGACTGTGTGTGTCCCAAGGACCATTTTCTTTCCTACTTTGTCCTTTTTAGTTATTGCTTTTTTTTGTTGTGACTTACCCTCTTTCTTATTGCATGCTCCTTAAAGCAGGGATCAAGTCTTCCTGGGAGTTAACAGAGCTCCTGACCCATCAACACCTGGACTCCCCTTGAGTCTAGTCAGTGCTATCAAAATCAGGAGCTGTAATACCACCTCCTGCCATGCAAGTAGTGTATGTTATTAAAAGCTTTCAAAATGCTTTAAAAAGGAACAAATTATGTTACTGAGGTGAGGAATAGCCCACAGGAAAATGCCGCAGACTGCCCAGTAGGCTAGTGATAGAGCTGGGCTTACAGTACACTGCTGCTCTAATGCCCAATAACCATTGAGCCCTATTTGCCTCTTGTAAGATAAAGGCAGCGATTCATGCTGAAGACACTGAGTGCAAGAATCACTCCCTAGCAAGTCCACAGGCACTAAGGTGATTTGTTTCAGTGGCTGTCACCCATCTCTGCTTTTGCTAGAGGTAGTGAGCAAGAGCATGTTCTCCACTCCTACAAGTAGCTCTGACTCATCGCAGGCATCAAAACACACCGAGTAACAATTAAAAAAAAAAAAAAATCCCAAGCCTACATTTACATGTGTTGTACTCACTGAACTGTGCTCATGTTTTTGTGCTCTGACCAAGCTCTTTTTTCCTGCAGTAGGCAGGAGTGCAAAGGGACCATATAGCAGAGAAGGGCAGATCAGAGTCAAGCCCAGCAGAGCAGTGCTCCAGCAGATGCTTTGAGCACAATGAAAATGAAAACTCTTGGCAATACTGAGCTAATTTGACAGAACCTTATTTTAGTAGACTACCAAAGCATTTATACAAAAGCTATTGACCTGTCCTCTCTCAATGTTCTGGAACAATACATCTCCAATCCTTTTTAAAAAATTTGTAGCATGCAGGTAGTTTTTCCTTGTCCTGTTCCAATGCTTTCAATGCTCATAATGCTCTGTTTCCAAACAAAAACAAAACAGAAAGTGTTTTAAAGGAAACTTTTTCAAAATTTTCCTAAGAATATTTTCAAAATATTCAGTTTTTACTCCTATTTGGTATGAAACAAACCCTGTGTCTCATTCCTGAAAAAATACCCTTTCTCAACCATACATCACTCCAGTTACAGAGCAGTCACGTCGCACAGAACATGGATTCACACTTTGGCTTTCTGCATCACTTTCAGCCACCAGCAGAATTACAGCCACATGTCCACACAACACCAGGAAGCTGTTCAGAAAGGGAAAAAAATATAGTGGTGCTTAACTGATATACAGAAGTAATAAAATTGATGGACTATCAGAAGCCAGTCATAATTGCTTTGGTTTAACACCTCTGCTTTCTCTTTAATCGCCATTAGTGATTGCACTTGGTCCCAACCCCAGTCCTGCATCTCTCTGCAGGGAGGCCAGATTTCTCTCTTTTATAGTGCTGGAAAGGTGGGATGCGGGCAGTCCTCAGAACTCTCCAACTGAGGAGAAACAAAGCTTGCATGCTTTGACTGAATCACGACAGCCAGACAGTGACTTTTTTTCTTCTATGTTATCTTTTCAGCCTGGCAAATTAGCTTACATGCAATAGGAAATACTATTATCAGGAGATCATTCCATTTTGGCTACTGTAGGGTGTGGAAATCACACACTGTGTTAAAAGCTGCATAGTGAAAATGATCATCAGAATTATTTTAAACGGATTAAGCTATTGCCGATCACTCATTCTCTCTGAATTGAACAAAGCTTTAGTAACTGTCTAAAAGAGCAAAAGACTTCAAAATCCTCTGTCTTTTCCTTGAGTAACTTAAATGAAATCTGAGCTGGAAGATAAGGATGTTACAAAAAGACACCTCTTCATATAAGCAGAAAAGACTTGAATGGGTTAAGCCATATCTGGCTGAGTCCCAACAGACATAAAAATCACCTGTGCCTGCTCTGAAATAAATCAGTGTCCTTTTCTGCTGCTGCCGTTGTCTGGAAATAATGCAAATGCAATGGGCCTGCAGTGACATTGTGCCGCACTCGAAGGATACACATAATAAATTGTCCCCTAATACAGTTAAAGAGACATTTTCGTCTTACTCAGTAGCTTTTGAGGTTGAACTGTGCTACTTACTAGTTGAGGACTGTGATATGGTGTCATGCCATTTTGCTCTATTATTCATTTAGCCTCTTATTGCTTATATGCACATTTGGTTCTTGAGGCTCAAAATGCGTTTGCTGCTTATGCTCAATGATAGTGTGTTTGCTAGCACGCAGGAAAAAAACAGGGAGTTTTCTTTCCACTTTGTTGCTGTTGTTTTAATCATTTCCCTTCAGTAGCAGCTGGAACAGATCGTAGATTCATGTGATTTGGTTCTACTGCATTCATCACTGGGAAAAATGCATGGCTGTGTTAAAGGAGGACAGAAAGAATTTGTCTGCCCAGCAGGAAGCTATTGCTATTCCATAATTGTTTGCTAAAAGGAAGCTGGAATAAAAATGGAGGTAAATGGGTATCTGTGTCAATCCAATCCATCAAAATGAGTTTAACTGACTGAGGAGTCACAGCTTAGGAGCTGGATGTGAAAGCTGGCAAACCCAAGATGAAAGGACACAATCAATTACTTACTTTAAATATTCTAAACCTTAAGAATAATATCTGATTGCATCATCTTCAGCACACAAAAAAATTAGTAGAACTACCACCAAGGCATTTCCTAATGTCCAGGAAATAAAGTCAAGTGAGTACAATCATATAAGGACAGTGATAAGTAAGAGTTTAAACCACAGAGTTGAGTTGTATTTGTTTTGGGTTTTTTAGTTGGGTTTTTTGGTTTGTTGTTTTGTGTGGGGTTTTTTTTTGTTGTTGTTGGTTTTTTTGGTGTTTTTTTTTTGAGGATCATTAAATTCCCAAATGCCTAACCCTGTCCTAAAATTTCCCTCTGTCTTGTACCAAGTCAAGTAGGCAAATATTTGTGCACCCCTACAGAGAAACAGCTCAGGGAGTTGATCCTGCTAGAAAATTATGCAATGAAAGAAAAAATAATCCCTTAGTATTGGAATCCATTGCCCACTCAGCTCTCAGTATCGAGGATATTTTAAATGAATAAAAAGCCTATCTTGGCACCTTTCTGCCTCATTTTCATGTGTGAACACAACAGACAAAACAGAGACAATGAAAACCACTGAACCAGAGTAGTGGCAGAAGGGATTTGGCTTAAGGCATCAGTGCTGTAAAACTTGTAAGCAATATGGTTAAACCCATTAGTCATCTTCTGTACGTAAGTGTTTCAGAGGATAGGGAGCGATAGCTGAGCAAGGGCTAATGCATCAATGTTCCTCAGATGTAGCTACATTTTGGGCTGAGATTCCTAGATTACAAAGCTAGAGGAAATTCATGGCCATCACTTAGCATGATCGTTTGTACACCACAGACCATAGGACTTGCTTCAAGCCCCTGATTTAGGATTGAACAGCGGTTTTTCAATCTGTTGCCCATGGACCTTGGAGAATTATGTCCATAGAAAGCACAAAACCTGCCATTAGAAAAGGAGTTTAAATACACTGTACAAAGGTGCATCATTCCCCTTGGGAAGTCCTCAGGGGGATATTTGCATATCAAAGACAACCCAAGACCACTTACCAGAGCACAAATATTTTAGAATATCTGCGGATATTGACCTGAAATTTTGCACTCCTCATCAAGGAGACACTTAATGTTGCCTTGTTTTTAATTGTTGTTATTTCTAGTCCAATTATACCTTGCTTCAACTGCCAGCCATTGGATCTGCTATAACTTTGTCTGCCAAAGTGAAGAACCCTCTATAATCATGTTTCTGCTCTCCAAGTAGGTACTCACAGAGTAGCGGCATCACCCTTTGAGCCCTCAATAATCTAATCAGACTACGTTCCTTGAATCTTTCACAATAAGGCACGTTTTGTGGCCCTCCAAAGCTTCTCAGTGCTCTTCTCTGAACGCTTGCTAATTTCTCAATCATTCCTGAAATACAGACCTAGACACAGCATTGCTGTGGATGCTGCACCATTCGAGTACAGAAGTAACAGACGCTCTCAGCTTCATGCTGACATTGATATTCATATTTACAAGTCTGTATTAGCATTCCAGCTGAAGTGTCTGTAGCTCATGTTCAGCTGATGATCTGATATGACCCACAAGTCCTTCCCAGGATAGACTCCTCATGCTGCAGAAATTACCTGCGTTCTTTGCTCTTCATTATATGACATCATATGTACAAAGCCACTCCCAATAAGAACCCATTCTGTCTCTAAGGTATAGTCATAGAAGCTGCACAAAAGTTAAAGCTTCACATGTGCAACCCTCCAGACACCTCCAGCACCATTCACTTCATGCTCTCCTTAGCATTGTAAACACTTAACACATCCCCAGTCTTTCTGGAAACAATTCCTATGTTATATTTATAAAAAAGTAGACTGCAAGTCATATCCTGTGGGTAGGCCTGATGTAGTTTTAGTCTCCTAATATTTATTAAATGTGTATTTGCCTTCAGAACTCCAACCAACCTTGATTTCACCAATAAAATTTGGTAAATAGGAAAAGGATCAATATTATATATGGTTACCTGGGGAAAAAACCCACAATTTTTTACTCATACCTGTCAAGGATATTCACATTTACAAAATGATACGACTTCGGAAATTCTTTTAATTCCCACATGGCTTTACCTGTATGCCCTCAAGATGCAAGACATGAAAGACAAAGAGAAACCCTAACTCTGCTCCTTGTGTTTTTTTCCTGAAATAATAGCAATATAATAATAATAGCAAAATAATAGCAAGCTGGCTTATGTCTCCCAAGGTCTGTAAAGATTTAGCCTGTGGCTCGGGGCAGGATTTTTGATAACATTTTGTTGTGGTTTAACCTGGCCAGCAGCTAAAACAACCACACAGCAATTCGCTCGCTTCTTCTGCCCCCTCTCCCTCACCCTTTCCCTGCACAGTGGGATGAGGGACAGAATTGAAAAGAAAAAGGTAAAAACTCATGGGCTGAGATAAAGACATGGGCTGAGATAAAGTTTAATAGGACAGAAAAGGAAGAGAATAATAATAATAATAATAATAATAATAATAATAATAGGAGTAGTAGTAATAATAATAATAGAATGTACCAAACAAGTGATGCACAACACAATTTCTCACCACCTGAAGCTGATGCTCAACTAGTTCCTGAGCTGCCCCGCCTCCTGGCCAACTCCCCAGTTATATACGGAACATGACACTATATGGTATGGAATATCCCTTTGGCCAAAGTGGATCAGCTGTCCTGGCTGTGTCCCCTCCCAGTTTTTTGGGTGCCCCCCATCTTCTCTGGCAGGGCACTATGAGAAGCTGAAAAGACCTTGCCTGCCTGGCAACAACTAAAACATCAGTGTGTTATCAACATCATTCTTATCCTAAATCCAAACCACAGCACTATACCAGCTGTGAGGAAGAAAATTTAACTCAATCCCAGCCCAAACCAGGACACATTTAATTTTCCTTTTGAGACTACTGATACCACAGTACTGGGCCGCATGCTTTGCAGAGTAGAGAAAATATCTTGCTTGCGTACTGCATTTCTGCAATGTGTGATCCTTGCCCACTTGTAATTTAGCCAGTACAGAATAAACGGTATTTCTGTACTTTTCCCAAGCCACTCCCTTTCACAGGACTGTCCATCTTCACACAGGACTGGAGGAGGATTAGTGCTGTCACATGCAGAAAAAAATTATGCACAGAAGAGCATTTTCCTGCTCAGCTTGAAATTTAGTCTCCAGATATTTTGTCCACAAGGCCACTGCAAATATTTTTGTGGAATGCTCTGTTGTTTGGGATTTCTTTTTGTTCTCTGAAAGTGGCAGAAGTGGTTTTATTCTTTACGTTTTTCTGTGCTGTGCAAAATTACTGGGAAGATTAAAGTTCTCTCAGTAAATTCAGTTTCTAAGTCACAAAAATTCTTCTGAACATTCTCATTCTCTGCCATGGGGATATTTTCAGAATATGATAAATTGCAGAGAATAGAATAAACTAGATGCTGAATCTTCAATAATTTCAGCAGCTCTCAAAACAAGACCTTGAAATTAAGAAGCTTTTTAACATTAAAACTAACTCCTATCAACATGAGCACTAGGATATTTATATCCAAAATTACCACAAAAACATAGGACCCCCAAATTGAGATATGTAAAATGAACATATATTGTTCTCCCTCTAGCAGACATTCTCATCAAGAGCCCTCCCAGACAGCACAGTGTTTGATCCTCCACTTGAATACATGTGGGCAGATCCTGCTGGTAAGAGGGAGCCCTATAGCAAATCTGTGGCTTCCTCTGGGCAGAAGTGTCTCCCTCCAACTGAAGCCTTTTCCATGACTGAGACTTCCACAAATTTGAAGCCTGCCCTGTGAATTAGATTGCACTTCACAAAGAAGTTCCATGTACAACCTCCAAAGAGTAAACACAGGACTAATAACTTCAGCAAATGAAGAACAAAGTGTTAAGAGTGATCCAACACGTGACATGGTGACAACTATATTGTCTAGCCTTGTATTTCTCTAGCCTTGCACCTGTAAAAGACAGGGAGTCTCTCGCACAGAGCCCACAAAATCACTTCACAGATTTTGCATGCACCTTACTTATTTCTGCATTATTATGGAGTAGTACCTGCAGTGTAGACAAAAGTCAGCCAAGCACATTTTCAAAGGCTGATTTAGTCCTCTACTGAAATAGGCTCTGCTAATGCCCTACTCTGTGATATCCCTGTAGCATTTGGGGCTAACTAGAAATCCATTCTGTATGAAACCATCACATGAAATGCAATCACCAAATAATTATGCCAAGGAATAATTTGGCCAACTGATTAAATAATAGATCTTGTTGTACTTTATTATTTTCAAACACACAAGTTTACAATATAATTGCCAGTTGCATTTCTGGCTTTACACCTTTCTGAGGAAAACCAGCAAGGAACCAGTATTTCAGGATGCAAACCCATAGAGACAGAGCCTGAGGAGACACTATCAAGAGGCAAGGATACCACAGTCACACAAACACAGAGGCACAACAGAGCTCAGGAAGGACTTTTGATCTTCACTCCAATCTGGTCCATGGCCAAAAACCTTCTGCTTTTCCAGAGGAGGTGATGAGTCTCCCCTCAATAAAAAAAACTCCCTCACAATCCACCCTCATATCAGACCCTCATGAAAAAGGCAACACTCCACCCTCATTGCTCTTGCTTTAATCCACATTCTTTGAAAAACCAACATTGGCACTACTGCAGTTTCTTATTCATGGTACCATTTACCTTCTCAGCCTTCCTTTCACCAGAGTATGGTCTATATCACTTTCTAGCATTGACCTCACACTCAGAGTCAAGGTCAGATTAAGGCAAAGACACTGATATATACAACAGAATCCACACGTATGTACAGAAAGCCTGAGATTGTTGTCCAGAAGGGATGAAATACGTCAGTTTATCTCAAAAAATATTAAATCCCGGACTCTCTTCTCTGGAAGTCCAGCAACATCATTTGCCAGAAGACTTGTGCTTTGACTAATTATGTCTAAATTTTACTCCTAAATAGTCATTGTCCAAGGGAAATAAGACATTTCTGCTGATTTTCTCCCAAAAGCAAGCTTCTCTATGTAGCAGAAAGCTCCCCAGAAAAATCATCTTGCTTTATTACTGTTTCTGCAGATTTATGGAGGGGAATAGCAGTAGACAAGGAGCCATGGGTAAAAATGTTCCGTGACGTGCCAGAAACACCAGGCACATTTTCCTGATACTTTGCTGAATTTGTCATTGACCCTAAAGCCAAAGCTTTGAACCAAAAAATCACTGAGGTCACTGAAACACATGTATCATCTTCACAGTCCCTGGTGCAAATCAGTGGCAACAGCTGCACTCCCCAAAACAACATTTTATCCTCAGAATCATTAAAAATTTTAAATCAGGAAAGTGCTCAGCTGACCAGCATCAGGACAACATATACTAATGTGAGGAACTACATCAACCTGAATGGAAGGCATGGCCAGAAAAACAAAATAAAGCAAAAATCCCAAACTTTGAACAAACTGGACTTCATAGCAAATATTCAGGAATGTTCGCTACCTTGCTACCTCTTTGTAGTCAATGAGGTTTTTGCACAGGTCAGAATCAGGCTAAGACTTCTGTTTAGATGAGTTTTTACACGCTTGCCAAAGTGATTAGTTTAAGCACTGCCTAAGATGTTGAGTTCGTCTGTAAAACCCAGTCATCAGCTGTCTTTAAGGTGAGCTCAGACTGAGAGCACAAATTCCAAGACTGACATTTGCAGCTCTGGCATTGGTTCATTCTTGAACACAGAGAGACCCTTTAATCTGGATTTTAGCACTGGCCTAACTTCATTATTTCGTAAATAAATGAGAGCATCACGGGCAGCTTTAAAATGAACCTGGTTGCTGTCGACACTAGAAGCCTTCAGGAAAACATTCTAGGGATATCTCTACAGCCTTTTGTAAGCAGATATAAGCTTACTCTGCCAAAGATACAAGATGACTCTGTTGTATTAACTCAGTGCAGAGTCAGGATATGCAGACTCTCAGACGACTTAGCTCAGTTTCAGAAACATGATGACTAGAGCTACAGGGCTGCCAGTTTGCTAACAGTACAGTCAGAGCAAGCTTACACTTGTCTGGAAATACTACAGGGACTACTTCAAGGGAGGATGCAGTTGCACCTGCAAACCTTGGATAACTTTATTCTTTCTCCCCCAAAACATAGCTATAATGGCAGAAATGCAATTCTGACTTGTCACAGTAAAGGCACTGATGAACTTACAAGTGATGCTACAAGACCTCATGAATCAGGAATTAGTCCTGCAAAATGCATGTGTTCATGCACCACGAGTGTTCTCAGCAATTCCAATAGCAATTTCAGTGTATGTGTGGGACTCAGAATTCAGGAGAAAATGGTTTGTCACAATGCCAGGTATAGCCTTTTATTTTTTTTTTTTAATTTTGATTTTTATTTTTTTGTTTGTTTATTTGTTGCTGTCTAATAATCTATATGGAAGATGATAAAATATTTCTATCATAAGCAAACAACATAAAAACAAACGAACCATTTTACTAACTAGGACAATAACAAAAGAAGAAAACTTAAAGACCAAGAACACATAGGGCTGAATTTCACCAAAAAGCAACTAATTTTATGATGCAAAAATAAAAATACATCTGCATTAAATATTTAGGAATAGGTGGGCCTAAGCAGAATTAAAACCAAAAGAGAATTAGTCAGCAACTTATTTTTTGTAAAAATAACATGAATTCTAACTCATTTTAACATGTTCTTGGTCCCAATTGGGCTCAGTTTCTTTCATCAACAATTCAGCCTTAACCCAATACCTGCATGTGAGCCCTTGGTTAAGGTCAAATACCTATATTACACTGCCCTTCAAGCAATATTGAATCGGTAAAGTACCTTTTCAGCTACAGTTATATTAGATATAGCTATTGACTTCCTTCTTTTTTATTGCACTATAAAACATGCTGTAGTGAAAATAAAGGTTTACTTTGCAACAGAGAATTCACAGACATTTATTACTGCTGACTCTTCAAATCCTTGGACATGTGTCTTACTGCCTGTGTTGATTGAGATATTCTGAAAACCAATTAACTGTCCTTCAACCAGCCCCTGACTTGTATAATTAGTGCAGTGTTTCATGTATCTGTGTACAGTAGATGCTGAAATATTTGTCTGTGTCCCTTTGTGTATAACCAAACTATTAATAAAAGGTTTCTTTCTTTCCTGTTTTCTGAAAACAGGCAGAAATCTTCCATCCTCACAGAGGCTCCAGGAGTTGGCTGCCTCCTTTTGATTTTAAAGATAATAGTGTCTCATCTTGATTCATCCTGCTCTAACAACTGAAGATCCAAGTGTTCTTTTGCCAAATACTGAGGTAGCTTTGAGACTGATGTAGCATCAGGAACAGGCAATTATATTCACTTTTATAAGCCTCAGGTAGAAGGTTTGACAAAAGAAATGTTCTATGATCCTCAAGCAAATACTCAGTGGCAAAAACAGGTTCAGATTTTAAAATTCCACCTTGTTTCTAAAGTGCTCTACAAAAGGAATCATCTAAGACTATTTCAGAGTGGTATTTTTCAGACACTTGAAAGATGCCTAAACTGCAGAAAGATTCCTTTTACACTCAGCCATCTCACCTCTGGTTTCAACATCCCAAGACTGATGCAAACTCCTCTGAAAAAATCTCTGGCCAAATTAAAAACAAAACAATTAACAAATCCCAGCAATACTACCAAGGGGATATACAAGGAAGGAAGATGTTCTGTAGGATTTAGAATCATACAATAGTTTATGTTGGAAGGAACCTCAAAGATCATCTAGTTCCAACCCCCCTGCCATGGGCAGGGACACCCTCCACTAGACCAGGTTGCCCAAAGCCCCATCCAACCTGGCCTTGAACACTTCCAGGGAGGGGGCAGCCACCACCCTCACAGGGAAGAATTTCTTCCTAATACCTAATCTAAATCTACTCTCCTTCAGCTTAAGACCATTGCCTCTTGTCCTATCACTCCATGCCCTTGTAAACAGTCCTTCTCCAGCTTTCTTGTAGGCCCTTTCAGGTACTGGAAGGCTGCTATAAGGTCTCCTTGGAGCTGTGCCAGCACTGCCCAGTAATAGCCAAAGCACTGGTGTGTTATCAACACCTTGCTAGTCACCAATACACAGTACAGCGCTATGAGGGCTGCTATGGGGGAAATTAAATCCATCTCAGCCAGACCCAATACAACACAGTACTCCAGGTGGGGGTCTCATGACAGCAGAGCAGAGGGGGGGTAATCACCTCCCTCGACCTGCTGGTAACGCTTCTTTTGATGCAGCCCAGGACATGGTTGGCTTTCTGGGCTGCAAGCACATATTGCCTGCTCATGTTGAGCTTTCCATCAATCAACACCCCCAAGTCCTTCTCCTCAGGGCTGCTTTCAATCCATTCTCCACCCAGCCTATAGTTGTGCTTAGGATTGCCCCAACCTATGTGCAGGACCTTGCACTTGGCCTTGTTGAACTTCATGTGGTTCCCACAGGCCCACCTCTCAAGCCTGTCAAGGTCCCTCTAGACGGCATCCCTTCCCTCCAGTGCACCGACTGCACCACACAGCTTGGTTTTGTCAGCAAACTTGCTGAGGGTGCATTCGATCCTACTGTCCATGTCACCGACATGGATGTTAAACAGCACTGGTCCCAGTACCAACCCCTGAGGAACATCATTCATCACTGATCTCCTCTTGGGCATCGAGCTGTTCACCATAACTCTTTGCCAAGCCAATTCCTTATCCACTGAGAGGTCCATCTGTTGAATCCATGTCTCTCCAATTTAGAGACAAGGATGTTGTGCAGGACAGTGTCAAATGCTTTGCACAAGTATAGGTAGATGACATCAGTTGCTCTTCCTTTATCCACCAATGCTGTAACCCCGTTGTAGAAAGCCACCAAATTTGTCAGGTATGATTTGCCCTTAGTGAAGTCATGTTAGCTGTCACCAGTGACCTCCTTATTTTCCATGTACCTGAGCATGGTTTCCAGGAGGATCTGCTCCATTATCTTGCCAGGCACGGAGGTGAGACTGACTGGCCTGTAGTTCCCTGGGTCTTCCTTTTTTCCCTTTTTAAAAATGGAGGTTATGTTTCCCCTTTTCCAGTCAGTAGGAACTTCACTGGACTGCCAGGACTTCTCAAATATGATGGTAAGTGGCTTAGCCACTTCATCCGCCAGTTCCCTCAGGAGACATGGATGCATCTCATCAGGTCCCATGGACTTGTGCACCCTCTGGTTCCTTTGATGGTCTCGAACCTGACCTCCTACAGTGGGTGGTTCTTCATTCTCCCATTTCCTGCCTTTGCCTTCTGTAACTTGTGTGATGTGGCTTGAAAACTTGCCCATGAAGACTGAGGCAAAAAAGCCGTTGAGCATCTCAGCCTTCTCCATATCCTGGGTAACCAGGTCTCCTGTATCATTCCTGAGGGGGCTCAAATTTTCCCTCATCCTCCTTTTATCACTGACGTACCTATAGAAGCTTTTCTAGTTGCCCTAGATGTCCCTGGCCAGATTTAATTCTGTCAGGGCTTTGGCTTTCCTAACCCATCTCCCGGCTGCTCAGACAATTTCTCTGTATTCCTCCCAGACTACCTGCTTTTGCTTCCACCTTCTGTAGACTTCCTTTTTGTGTTTGGATTTGTCCAGGAGCTCCTTGTTCATGCATGCAGGCCTCTGAGCATTTTTGCCTTACTTCCTCTTTGCTGGGATGCATCGCTCCTGAGCTTGGAGGAGGTGATCCTTCAATACTAACCAGCTCTCTTGGGCCCCTCTTCCTTCCAGGGCTTTGTCCCATGGTATTCTGCCAAACAGGTCCCTGAGGAGGCCAAAAACTGCTCTCCTGAAGTCAAGGGTATTGACCTTGCTGTGTGCCCTCCTCGCTGCCTTCAGGATCTTGAACTCCAGCATTTCACGGTCACTGCAGCCAAGGCTGCCCTTGAGCTTCACATTCCCCATCAGCCCTTCCTTGTTGATGAGAACAATTTAGCCTCTGAAAACATTCAAACACAGGCAGGTCAGACAAGCCTATATTTTCTCCACGGGCATTTTGCTTGCCTGAGTGCTGCAGGTCCAGGCAACATATCAGACTGCAGCGAACATAGAGATTTATAGTATTTGTGTACCTAGATCGCAAGTGGCCTTCATTTCCTAACTATCATGGAGGAACTTACAGGCCTGATGACCAAGATGTATCACAAAAGCACATATTGATGATTCTAATCAGGGAAGGAAGCATCAGATTTGCTTCTCCACTGAGTGATATCCAGTGAGGTGTATCCACAAAATGCAAAGAGCCTCCCAGTACTCTTGTTGTCTCCTAGGGTCACTGAAGAGCCAGGAATATTTATGCAGAGATCCAAGCCTAATTGCAGGAGACACCCAAGGAAACAACATAGGAAGTGGAAATCTGAAACATGCTCTCACTGTATTCCTAGGGCAGAGGAACAGAATGTAATGCATCTATTTGAGACCTAAGAATTCGTCAGCAGATGGGCCTGTCTGGTATCCAGCAAAGTTAGAGTCAGAACTGGTCAAGAGGACACTGGTGTAAAGGTGTGCAAGCTGTATAGAGGATTCAATCTTTGAATGCTTGTAATGTTTTATTGAACAGTTCTCCTTCACTTAGAAGCAGGACAAGAAGATGTGAAGAACTAGGGTACGGTCTCATCCTTTGTAGTAAATCTAGCAATCATGAAGCAACACTGAAATGAGTGCTCTGAAAACTGCCATCTTTTGCTTACAGGACAGATGCAGAAGGTTCAGTAGCAATAAATGCTCCTGGGTCACCACTCTAGGTGCAGCAGACCTCACACTCCATCCATGTTTATAAAGACAGTAACTGAAAACCAACCAAAAGCAGAGGCGGACTGCGGTATTGTACAAACATCGCAGGCAAGCAGTCCCCAAGAGCTTGCAGTCTAAATAGACAACACAGATGCAGGGGCAAGGGTAAGAAACACAAGCAGAGCCAATGACATAATAGCAGCAAATGGCTGCTATTAGTTCCACAGTTAGCTCCCAAGCTTATTTTATTTTTATCCCTTTCTTTGAGGATGGGAGGATGTCCAAAGAAATAATTGAAAAGGAAGGGAAGAGGCTGGGATGGAGGAAAGCTTGGAAGGAGTTTCATGCTGGAACAACTAACTCAGGCTGTACCTATCCCTTCACAATGTGGCCAAGCTCATCAGGAATCACAGCCAAACAGTTCACAACAGCCCCAAAAGCTGCAATGACACAGTCTGGGCAGGAAATGAGAGGTGGGACATCTGAATAAAGAGCTAAAGGCATGTGTAGGTTCAAACCTCAACCCTTCCACAGAAGTTCTGAGTCAATCACGCCAGTTCATCCATTTCCCTTTCTGTCCACTGAACTGTCTGAAATCAGACAGGCACTTCCGCTTCATATGTGTGTGTATGCTCGTACACAAAGCAAATCTTCCAGTATTGCAAAAATTATATCATTTAACCATTTAACAAGTGCTAATTTACAGTAAAGTGTCAAAGTTAAACCAGGCAGGGTAAGTCATCTTTCAATTTTTGTCACTGGTGTATTGAAGTAGCTGGGACCAGAAAGCATCCTGGCCCTGATGGGAGCCAGGTATGATACCATGTGCTCCTAAGTAATCCCTCTAAGCCTTACAGTGGGCCACACTCTCAGATGCAAACCCTTGCCTGCTGGATTGTGCTCCAGAGAGGAAATATTTATGCGAGAGGGGAACCAGTACAGTGAAACAGTCTGAAACTAGACCGCCATTTGTGTTTTGACAAGGCTTTGAGAACCTCATTGTGTGGGGAAATTATAGCCTGGTGAAACAGAAACAGTGAGGAGATAGAGAGAGAAAGAAATGCCAAAGATGACACGTGTTATGATCCTTCCACAGCTAAGTTTGCCATTTGAGTCTGTCACAATTTGTATCTACATTTGCATTTAATCATTCTGTGAAAATCTTTGCATTGGAAAAAATCCAGAAGAAGCACACATGAAACATGCATCCACACATGGGTACGGGTCTTGGGTGGATGCCTAATCTTCTCCAATGGGAAGAGCTTGCTGTAGGCAGTGTTCCTGAAGATGAAACAATCTCTTTCTCCACTCACCTCAGATGAGTCAAGGAGGGCCCTTGTGGTAGGAACTGCAGATGAGCACTCACCTGCTCAGGAAACCAAACAACTTATATCTATGAAAGATATCTAAACTGGGATTTAAGGGACCTAATTCAGGTATCCACCTTTAAAAGTACATAATTACATATTTCCAGTTGAACCGCAGCAATGCCAAAAGGCCCTGGTGCGGATCAGCAACCTCTTCTGCCAAGCGCTATGTTAACAGGAGAGTCAGGTCTTGCCCCAAACAGTTTACAAGACAGGTAAAGGAAATAATCACCATCTTGTTTTTCTGGCATGAAGCTGAGGCCCAGGGCCAAACAGAAGAGCTGACAATTGAAGCAAGATCACTCATTAAAAATAAACACCAGGCCAACAACTTAAATCAAGGCACTCTTCTTCACTGAACATCAACTCACTGATTATCAGCCTGAGCAACCTTCTGAGAGCTCAAATTCATGCTGGGCTAAGGCCTGGACTTCTATCCCTTAACAAAAAGCTGCATTCAATGCAGTTTATGTGGGAGATTTATCAGACTAGAGGCTGGAAGTGAAAACTCTGTCTCCTTTCTCTTGGCATCTTCATAAGAGCACGTTCCTTTGCCACTGTACCAAGTGCCATCCTCTCCACAAGAAGGGCATTTATGGTTTATTGACACCAACCATATGAACCACTACAACTAAGAGAAGCTTTTGCAAAAGTAAGAGCTTTGGGATGTACAGCCTTGTTGCAGTGTTGATGCCAGGGCTGTGACACTGCAGGGACAGCCACACTGTCAGGACAACGTCCTGGAGATTGGTTTCGCCTCACAAGTGAGACCACAGCGGTAGTAAGTCAACCTGGATCCACTCTGTTCAATAGAAATTACATCTAGCCTGTGTATGGGAGGATCAAGACCAATGGAAGATAATGATTTTTGTTTCAGTGAAACAGTGTTGACTTGCAGTTTGCTTAGTGGGTATGAATTTAATTGCTGCCAAACATAAAGGGATGTTTTACTAAGTCATAAACAGATAAGAAACTCTGACTTACAGCCTAATTCTCACATTGCAAAACAGTTTAAGGGGGGTCCATTAACAAAAAAAAAAAAAGAGGAGCCCCTGGTCTTTAGGTATTCCTATCCACCAAGTGTCTTTGATGTGGGCAAGCAGTGATTCCTGGGACTTTGCAAGCTTCACTCAGTAACCTAGATCTGTGAAATGATCCCAATCAAGAGAAAAAGTCTTAAAAAAATTCCCAACCCTCATTTAAAAAAAAAAAAAAAAAAAGTCAAAGGAGGGTAGTTTTGCTTTTTAACTCAGATTCCTTACTGAAGTGGGTGAGAAGTAATCAGACAAATGGTTAAACCTGCAAAACCAAATCGGAGACAACCTTCATAAAGAGCAGGGTGGGAAGGCCCAGCAGGCTTCATTTGGCTCAGCACTTTTCAGAGCAGTTCATCTGATCATGCCCTCAGCAAAAGAAGTGGGAGGGGGTTTTTTTTAAACGCCTGTGGGACCTATTTGGGAGCTTGTATTCTTAACGTACTTGCAAAAAACTTGAGTCTTTAAAATACCACCCAGCCAGACTGAAAAAGTAAAAATCAAGTAACTGTGGACAGAGAATAGTACCACCCCTATTAACAAGGCTATTACCTGCCTTTAGGGAGAGAGGGGAAAAAACGAGGCAAGGGGAGAAAAATTTGTGAAAAAGTCAGTTTTTATAACTCTGGGCTGCATTATCAGATAGGAAGAACTGCAGAAATTAGACACCCAGCATCAACTTAACTCTCCATAAGGTATCTCTGAATAAGGTATCTCTTTCTAGACCCGCTAATTAGCAACAATCAGTTACTTAGCAGAAAGACATCTGTGTGTTCTATTGCACATACTTCTACAGCAGGAGGTAAAGGGTTAAATGATATAGGACACAGTTTCATTTTTTATATGATAACTAAGAGCTGCAATATCATTGCCTGATTTGCCCTATTTCATTAAGGATCCTTTTCCTTCTACTTCAAAAGGTTAATGCCACTCATATTTCCTTTTTTTATTGTCTGGCTTCACATAATGCCATGGGACAAGACAAAATAAGCAGTTGCCTCAACAAACTATAATTCATCCCAGCAGAACAACGGCCGGCTGTAATTCAGTCTATTTTTAAATCCAACACGTAATGAAAATCACTAAAAATAATACATTTCCCAGAGCCAAGACAATAGACCTAAAATGTGTAATAATTAGCGCTCTGGCCCAAGTGCTTCAGGCTCTAAACAGTTTTATGACTGTGAGATCTGTTCTTAGCGATCAGCCCAGTCCATTGGTACCCACTTAACATCTTTATTATTAACATGTGTTTCTTGTACCATCTATGTTTAACCACAAGCTAAAAGCACCATATGCCTGCTTAGCAAAAATCTGTGCCTCCCAACTCTCTCCCCGACAGTTCAGGACACTCAGAGGTAACATAAATGAATTCATTGTCTAAAAAGGGAAAGTCTGGCAAAAAAAAAAAGAAAAAAAAAAATACAAGGAAACTGCCTTGGCATGGTTTTATACATAACTATATTTATGTACCAAAAAAAAAAAAAAGCAGGCTGTAGATCAAAAAAACATCTAAAAAACATCCACCTTGGCCAGCTGCCTCCCCTCACCAGTATGAAGTGGCACACGACGATTGATCTCCACTCCCTCTTTTACAGTAACATTCAGTGATCTTCAGCAAGACCCTCTGCGCTGTGTAAGTTCAAAGTGTGTGTTAGGGCATAATAAATAGGCAAAAAACATGCTGAATGATCCCTGACAGCCTGCCAAAAAAACCTGCTACTGCAGCAGTGCTTTTTCATAATCTGCATATGTTTTTTCCTTTAATTATTAGCTCACACAATGATCTGGTACCTGCCAAATTTTTTAGTACCCACAGTTTTGCATCTTCAGAAATGGCTCTTTGGAGCTGAATGCATCATTTGGAATCAAACATGCTCTAAAATAAAGCAGACATTTTTCCTAGGGCATTTAAGTGAGTTCCAATGCTACTGCAATCAGCTGGGTCTGAAATTCATTCAGACCTTTGCTTTGATGGGCAAACAGGGTGATTTCTTTTCCAACCTCTTAGCTTAATTGAGTTAATGTGAAAGGATTGAAAAGCCCTGACATAGACTTGAAACTCAGCTAGTTAACATGCTCCACCACTCTAGCCTGGCTATTCTTTGTAGCCCGGTACTACCGAGAGTCCCCAGCCTAAGCACCTCCGTGCTCAGTACTGTACAGAGTACAGGGTGGAAGGTGCCTGCCCCAGCCTAGCAAATCTTGATGAGGAATTTCAGTTGCATTGAAAAAAAAATACGGTATTTGATATTTCAAAGTTACTTTTGCCCGTCAGGATCTGGCTGGAGGCTGGGAGTCCCCATGATATTTTATGTTCCACGAGTGTCTTTTCTTTGACTCAGTGGTGCACAGCACCAAACCAAGGCTAAGCACTTCCCTCTAACACCACCACCACGACTGTAAAATCAACACAGCCTTTTTCCACTTCCTTTCACTCAGATAAAACTCTCATTGGCTTACATCATGGGTTTACATGAGTAAAGAACTTTGAGAATTTGAATGCATTTGTTTAGGATGAGAGCGAGAAGAGCAGCACAACCGATTACAAGACAGGTGAGTCTTTATGCATGCAAAATGCCCTCTGAGGTGGAGCCTTGCCTTTGTAAGAGCATTAACATCAAGTTAATTTATATAATAAACTAGATATGGAAAAATAAGAACAGGGAATAAATCAACGCAGTTTCCTTACAGCGCATCATGCCAACAACGCTCATTTTAGCCCGCTAGTTTATGCCTCCCACTACAGTGTTTTAGTTTGTTTGTTCAATCTTGTATCTGGCATGGACTCCACCATTGCTGCGACACCATGAGGGCACTTCACACAGGTTAGCTTTAGTCTTCACATCCCTCACTCCTCCCCAGGGGGCAAAATACAACTATTGCTTCCTCAAAATACAACTATTGGCATACTCAGACAGACAGATACGAGGCCCAAGAGCTCAAATGCTCTTAAATGCTGGGCTCCTGACTATTAGCAGAGTGAGAGTTAAGCATCTTAATCTTTAAGAGGATCTGGGCTTGCACCACGCTCCCAAGGTGTTTCTGCAGCAGGCCAGGACACCGAACCTGTCTCTGCTGAGTCCCAGCCAGCCCTCCAGCTACAACCCAGACACATATTTTGAGGCTTGCATTTGCACAGAGGTGTCTATGCAGCTTAAGAGTAATTTGTATCCAGATTATTGCAAAACATCCCTGGAGCTTCATTCAAGTGAAATAAATTTTATGCCTTATCTGAGCTTGACTACAGCTGTTGGGCTTTAATGTCCAATCTTTAGGCACCAACTGAAATCACAACTGTTGCCAATACGCTATCACCAAACCCTGACATTAGGGCTGTGACCATGTTCAGACCTCTTAACCACTACATTAAAACATTGTTATGTCAACCCTTAGAAGCCATTGAGCAAGCCTGCAATTCCAGAGACTAAGACTAAGCCAAAATTAGTTCCTTTCTCCTTGCAGCATGTTCTCTGCTACATCCATGTGAGTTGAGAAACATAAGGAGTCAGCTCATGTTCATGTCAGCTCTCCTACTTTTCACTTCCTCCCACTTGCATCCTGCCTCCTGCCTGTCCTCAGGGCCAGCTGTGAAAACAAAGACCAGAACTTGATTCCTAGAGAAGGGACCAACAGCTGATCTGGGAAGTACAACATGGATGTCCCTGCTGCAGCTTCACTGGTGCAATAGAGAGGATGGGCAGCTCAGGTGGCTCTGGTTGGGTAAGGTGAACACGAGTAGGTCAGCATGCCCTCAATATACCATGAAAAGCTCTGAGGGCCTCATTGAGCAGTGAGGGTAAAGATCACCCAAGGAGGATAGAGCAAAGTGCTGAGAGGCTGGTCATTAGAGGAGCACAAATTACCTTGAACACTCAGCAAGGCAGGTCCCAGGTAAGAAATAGTTAGAGGCTGTTACTGACATGAAGTGGATGAACTGAAACCTGTCAAGCAATTCTAGAGACTGTTAACCCAAAATGACATTGAAAATGTTGTCCTCTTAGCAAATTCACCTACAGGCAGCTTGGCCAGATATACAGTTCTTGGTCTACCTGTGCATGGGTACGAGCTTTCCAGAAAAAGAAAAAAGGCTCGTAATAAATATTATTTCTGTGATAAAACCAAACTGAACTTGTATTTCAATAGATTTAGTATCAAGCAATGCAGTATCTAGGTCCTCTGCTTGATTTAGACCTTTGGTATTGACACAGGAGCTTCACTGGGTTATGACTTGTGGGTTGAAATTAAAAATTGCAAGAGTCTATTTTTCCAGGTGTAATTAGGGCTACTCAAGCACACAGTAAAAGGGTTTTTGGCATTTAGATCAGATTTACAGTCATTAAGGCTTTGTATTTTGGGTTCTGCCTACAGCAAACCTCAGCTTGAGGTTTAAAAAAGGATTTTTAAATCAGTGTGTGCCAAGCCAATGATTTCCTCTCTGTGGAGCTGCATAAATAAGATGTATGAAACGATGAAGCAGAGTTTGGGTACCTTGAGACTGTCTGAATATTGCTAATTGATTGCTTCTAACCTTTCAAGCTTTTATGTTTGTCCAGTGACAGTTGCTTTTCAATAGTTTTGGCTTTTACATCAAAATGCCAAGTAAACATAGGGTTTTTTTGATAGACTACATTTAGAGATGAACATAGATTATTCTGCTTTTTTGGTATTCGCCTTTGATGATCTGTAGTCTTAAGCAAATAATCCTCTTTATACTTGAATCTCGGACCTGGCTTTCCTCCTGTGAATAGAAAGAACTTGTTTGCAGTTTGGTTAAACAGTTTATTGAGCACTGAAAAAAAAAAAAAAAAAAAAAAAAAAAAAAAAAAAAAAAAGGCGAAAAAGAAAAAAAAAAAAAAAAAAAAAAGACAAAGAAGAACAAGGCGAAAAAGGAAAAAGAAGCAGTAAACACCACTCCTCTCTTCTGACTTCCCATAACTAATATTTTAACAGCAATGAAAAACAGAAGTGATGCAATTATTAGGAAATCCGTCCGGGAAGCTGGAAAACAAGACTGATTTCCTGTATGACCTTGGCCAGTTATTTAGGGCCACGTTCAGGCCACCAACCAGAAGGGCCTATAATTAGCCATCATGACTCCTATGATGTTCAAGCAGTTCAGGCCACCTGTTGTGTACCAAAGACTCCGAAAATGACGGATGGAGAGAAGCAGTCACATCACCCAGGTTAGGCAGCTGCAGCCACAGTGGGGAGCAATAGGGCAGTGCACCCACCTTGGGTGTTGTGATTTCTCCTAGTGACTCTAGGCATGAGCTGTGGTGTAGCAATGAGAACATGACACCTTCTTTCCTTCAACACAGACAAAACACCTTTTCCTATCTCACTTAGGCATTATAAAGATTAAAGTTGTGGTGGTTTGGTGCCTGGGTGTCAGTGACAAAGGGCAGGTAAATACTTGGGAGGCACAGGCTGTAAGTTGAGGTAGTATCTTTCATTAGACCAACTGCTAGAGATAAGTACCTGTACAGATAGCAGGCCATGGGACCATAAATATCCCACAGCCTCCGGTACTCAGCTTGTTTTCACTCTCAGGGTTGGAATCACAGAGCCCAGAAGATGGTGAGAAAGTCACAAAGAAAATGTCTATTTTGCTACGCGGCATCCATTTTGTGGTTCCTGCTCCTTGTGAGAACAACCAGCATTGGATGCTTAAAAATTTTCCTAAAAATGCCAGTAGAAGTTAGGATTGTCACCTTGTACAGCTAAAAAGGCACTCTGTGCTTTTAGTTTTCTGTTTGAAGTGTTTCTTAATCTCAGCAGCTACAGGAAAGGTGACAAGAGGAGAGGAGTCTACTCCATTAGTTCCAACCCCAGACCTCTCCATGGAGCTCACAGCATGGTGCTGGATCACACTGCTTGTTAGCTGGGTCATTTGTTTATTAATAGTTGTACACACTTTAAGTCCTAGGCTGCTTGTTAGCTGTGTGCAGCAGTAATAAAGAGTTCCACTCTGCACTAAATCAACGCTATTACTCTGTTTAAATGGTATTTTTGGTGCTGCACAGCCAGGGTGATTGTCCACATAATATTAAGCTTTCTCCTAAGCCCTCTCCAAATTATGCGTCAGAGGAGAACTGCTCAGCCAGCTTTCTTCACATGGCCACTGAGGACCAGCAGCAAATCTGGGATAAAACACACTCACTGACTGCAGGGTTTTGCTTCATTTTATCTGGTGTGCCCCTTTCCCACAAAGGCTCTAATAACCAAGGCTGCCTCCTTAAAAGTTTTATAGTGGCTGGCAAGTCCAGCAGAAATATTAGCCTGGGGAAAGCCCTAGGGGAGCCTTAACCTACCCTTGCTCTGACCCAGCAGTGCTGGCTGGTACCTGCAAGCTTCATTTCACACAGTGGGGAGCAGCCACCTTCCCCCATCAGCCACACCACTCCTGTTCCTGACCCTGACGTTGCTGAGCATCTGTCTGCACACATTTCACTCGTGATTTTTCTGCGTGAGCAGCTTTCTCTTAAGCTTTCCTCTGAAATCTTGTACCTCTCTCAGGGTCAAGATGAAGTCGGCATCATGCGTGATTTTGTCTGGCTAGAAAACCTAAGATGCCCAACATCAATCAAACACCTTCTTGTGCCAGGCGCTGTAACAGGAATCCAGTCCTTGCCCTGATGAGGAATCTGTCTAAATGCACAAGATAGGCAGAGGGATAGACATAACAAGGTAAATTCAGTTTTCCCAGCTTTCACAGCAAGGCAGCGGTTAAGCCAGCAACAGAGCCAGTCACCTTCTTCTCAGACTAACGCCTGACCCCTGGACCAACCAACAACATCTCATAACATAACACAGGGAAGCTGCTTTGGCTTCTCAATTATCCCTGTAAGAATGACATGACAAGCAGCACAGAATACCAACAAAAGGCATTTTTATGGAGGCATTTGTTTACGTTAATCAAGCAAACAGTTTAATTAGATTTTCCTCATACATCAGATAAATACCATTTCACTCTGTCCTGTTCTGTATCTTGTGAATAATTTTTAGATGTGGTTTCCCCAAAGTCATTCCTTAAATTGTAATGATTAACCACAGCCGGGGTATTTTTGCTCATGTATTAAATGTCAGACTAAAGGCAAAAATAAGATTAAAATTATAATGTCATTTTGTGTTGGCTCTAAATTCAACCAGTTGGAATAATCTCAACGCCCATGAATGCAACCATTTTTCTCTCTGGTCAGTTAAAGCAGATGTCTTCATCTTCTTTGCTTGTAAGCACAGAAGCAGAGGGACCTTGGCTGTGCTGTAAGCCATGCCTCCTGAAGCCTGCAACCTCTCCCATCGTGAGCTGTGGAGCACAGTACTGTAAGTCCCTCAGGATATATCACTGATCAGAAACATCAAATTGTACATAGCAGAACAAAATGAAAGAGGTGTAATTCACTTCAAGAGCAGCATTGGCTTCCTGCGCTTCCTCCCTTTGTTCCTCATTGAGCCTTGGGGAGAAAGGAATTAGGAAGCAAGGAGAGCAATTGCTGAGAGATAAAAGCATTGAGGCCAAAAATTAGGGAAAGAATCAGACCTATGGAGATGCCAAGCTTTATCCCTTCACTGAATCAGCCCCTTCAGGATCACTTATAAGGACAGGAAATCTCTATTTGCATTTGCCACTTCATAGCACCAAAAGGGAGAGGGACAGTGCCTGGTTTTAATGAGATGCCCTCAGCACTGCATAGCAGTATCAGATCCTATGCGTGAGCAGTAAGGCTGGTGTGACAGCATGTGCAGATGAAGAGAGGAAATCTCCCTCGTGGGGCAGCTTGGGCACTCAGAAGTTTAATTTGCCCTCTTACATGATTCAAGGAAAAAGAGGCAACTGTCGACTAATCATCCCCTTCTCCCAGCCGTGTGGATTTGGATGCAGTCTTCTGACAGTAATGCAAATTAAGCAGCAGACCTCCAATGAAGCAGAATCCACGGAAAAGGCTCTGTTCGTGTCAGTTTTTCTGGAAGCTGACTCTTGATCATTCCTATAACACAAAAATTTAGTTGACAAATTACTTCTTTTACATCAACCTCATGTCCAGTGGCACTAGTTGGCTATGCAAAGCAGAGACAGATTTTTTTACGATCTTGCCAGTACAAATTAACTCCTATTCTGGCATTGAGAAAGTTGGGCTGACATTTTTCAGTTCTTAGTGACTGGAAAGCTAGAAATGAAAGAAATGAAGGGGAAAAAAACCCAGATATGGCAACAGCATGTAAACAATACATGTAAAATCAATGGAAACAAACCATTTGTATCAACTATTAAGTTGCAAGACTCAGAGAAGAACTTCTAACCTCCTCTACTTTGTATGTTATAATATTACTGTAAGATATTAATCAGCAGCAATGATCTGGGGCTGTTTGCCATGTTCAGAAAGGTGGGACAAAATAGTATGTCAACAAAAAACGTTCACAGTAATACTGACTTAGTTGTTTCTGAAAGTTTCTGTCATTTTAGCTGCTCCAAGGTATATTCCAAGATATATGTTTGTCCTTAACCTTTAGCTAAGCCAGTTTTGCATGGAGAGTTAAGTTGGGGAACCAAAATGCAACACAGTTAGTCTGGGACACGAAACCCCTTTTCATGCTTCTTGAACTAATTTACTGCCAGAAGAAATCAACTGGCACTTGGTATGTTTTGCAACTAAGAAGAACAAACTTGGAATAACCTCCACTCAACACAGAAGAGATCTGAGGAAGAGTTTGTGTGCCTGGAAGTTTCTTTGAGATATGATTTCCCAAATATATCGGTTGGCCTAATAAGGAAGCCACTTATAGGCTTCCTCTCATATACTTGGACCATCATAACTGCAACCATCATTTTTTATTGCAATAAGGGAGATAGCTGTGATCATTACAACTGACATTTCACATTTTGAATGCTGAGTAGGGTTTTCAGCCAGCAAAAGTCACACTTTTCTTTGGAATCCTTTCAAATTTGTGTTCTTTCATTTTAAATAAATTTATTCTTCCTATCAGCTGCTTGCTATTCAAGGACAGTTTAAGGCAGGACACTCCAAGACAGGTCAGAATCTGAACTTTTCCAGTGACATTTAAATCCTAACCATAAAATTATTACCATTTTTCACATGCTCTCTACAATTCAACTCGCATTTTTCTCAGTACCTATTGTATCATCACATTATTTAAAATACAAATGGTTCCTCATTTTATGAATCAGTAGCCCAGCAACATACATCACTTCTCTGATGAAATGAGAAATTTCTGGCACCGCGCTCTGACAGCTGGCACACAGTAATCTATCATGGAAGCTGCAGGAAAAAAGAACTCTGCCCAAAAAGCATGGGTGTGTAGCCATCATCTTGTGTCAGTAAAACAAGTCAGATTTACCACATGGGATAGCATCGGATTCCTACAGCATCCCTTAGCCTTCAGTCAGAACCGTCAGCATTTTATCCTTCCGAAAGTTCCCATCATTATGTCATTTAAGCACCAGGAACAATATTGGTGCTAGAGAACAATGGACCTGCATACAATATAAGGCACATTGCATGAAAAAATATCAACTAGTCTTACACCTCAAAGGTTTCAAAATTATTAGTTTCAGTGAAATAATGATTCTTTTCTTTCAAGACAGCCCAATGGAGACTTCAGCTCAATGTGCAGCTACAGAGAAAAAAAAAAAAAAGATTAAAACAAAGAGTTGACTAGACATTGCAAGCATGTGGAACAGCATAAAGAGTAGTGCAAGACACACAATGCATAATAAACCAATTGCATAGCTGGTCCCAGAACAGCGTATGCAGCATTTGTTACAGCACTTTGAAAGGGAACTCTGGAATTGTAGGGATCAAAGGAAGATAAGAAAATAGAGATTTGACAAAGAAACGGATTGCTTATCGTTAGGAAGGTAAATCAGAGGGGGACATGAGAAAAGTGTAGAGTAATGAATAGTCTAGAGAAAGTAGACCAAGAGTTTCAGTTTTTTCCCAGGGCTACTTTTGTGCTAGAACAGTTCAGAAAGATGGCCCAATATCTGCTCCAGCCCTGAAATGAGCTGTGGCCCTCTAGTTCATATGCTATTGACCTATAAGAACATAGGTATATATCCATCTACCTCAGAAACAACAGAAAATTCTAAGACAGAAGATGTTCTTTAATGAATAAGAACACTCAAAATCATAAAAAACAGCACAGAATTAATCTGGAAGTGTACAAGAACCTCTGCTCCAAGCTTCAAGCCAACCTCTATTTTCAAGATATCAGCATGAAGAATGAAATGATGGAAGATAACTCTGTGACCTGTACCCTTGGTAGATATTGTGTATGAGCATCTCTGTTATTCCACCAAAGTGCAGAACTGCAAGGTGCAGCTCCGTGGCCACTGACTTGTGTGTGCATTCCCTACTTGCTCAAGAGCATCCTTCCTCAGAGATGGATATTCAGCCACACAGGTGAGCATGAGTTCACCTCTCCAGGAACTAACTTAGTGGTAAAAAAAAAAAAAAAAAAATCCAAGCCACTCAGTTGGGGAAATCCTTTGTGGATTTCCCTTTTGATTGGGCAGAAAGGAGGGCTCCTCAGAGGGCAGTGCAGAGCAAAAGCTTCACTCCACAGCTTTGAATTGCTCCCTGAATGAGGTTCTCTATTAACTGCAGAGGCATCCTCAAAGAGACTGATCTGGGAGGCTGGATGCTGAGATGGTAGTGAGAATTCGTTCAGTGTCTACACACTACAACCATGCTTGGGGTAATTATTTTTTTGACAGGTTTCTTAAAACCTTCATACAAAGTTCTAGTCACCTTTGTACCTGAAATTGGGAATTTCAATCTGCAAGTTGATAACAACTTTAAAAGCAGTACAATAAAGCTTACACTTCAAAAAAGAAGGCAGGGCAATGATTAACAGGATTAATCCCACCACCATGAAACTAAACAGACAGCAGCATGCTGTAAAGCCCTGTAGATGAAACTTCCTGAGTAGAAATTAATAAACTGAAAATAAACTTCCAGGGCTTAATTCTTCTCTTATTTACAAATGTCTAATTCAGAAGTAACTCAAATCAAGCCAGCAGACTAATGCAAGAGTTGAACATGCAGAGATCAGACCACAGACCACAACAATGTATGAAGAATTAAAAGAAAAACTAATAATAATGGCAAAGTCACAAAACCAAAAGCGGACATGTGATGGATAAACATTTTGCGTATATTTTTAGTGAGTAAATACTAACAGAGCAGAGGAGTGCCACTTACAGAAATGCAGACTTGTGTCCCCCCACAAGAGACCTTACAGATTTGTTTGTGTTTGATGGATTTCCCCCATATCATGTACATTCATTTATTCTTTTGCTATTAAAAATCTCTGATAAACAATATCCCTTGAGTTGATGAGAACAACACAAAAGGAGCGTATCACCACAGATGACAGTGAGACAGAATTGATCTAGACAGATTTATTCCCAGGTTTAGTAAGAAATTCACAATTACTGCAAAAAAAGAAAGGAGAGAAAAATTACTTTTGCTTGGGGCAGTCCATGGCTACTGCACTATCCCTTGCCTCTTAATCACTTGCTGAGGTGAAGCCACAATCAATACGGTATAAGAGAGATCACAGAGGGCCTGAACCAGGTCTCACTAAAATCAGTGGTGGAAAAAAAAGCCTTCCTCAGGGGAAGTACTGCCAGAGCCACAGCACAAGATCTGCAGCCCAAGAGCTAAGACCAAGGTGACTTTGAGCCACAGTTGTACTCTCCAATTAGGGCTGCTTCAGAGGGCTGAGACAGGTCCTCTGGGAATGCATCTCATGTCAGGACAACATCCCCGGGCCACTGCAGAAGCATAGCACTGCAAGTGTTGCTTTAGCCTTGCCTCATCGCACTGTTTCCCTGACTGTCCTCCCTGCACCAGGTCCATGGAGAGCGCTCAGAAGACAACCATGGAGTGTCCTTCCATGGTGCTTCCAAAGCAAGGGCAGAGAAAAAGTCAAAGCTGAGGCGTCTGAGGCTCTGTGCTGCTGGGTCTCAGCCCCAGCCAAGCAGAGATGGAGCGGGGACAGAAGGCTTCACACTCTTCAGAGACAGTGGATTGTTATAGGAGGGAAGAGAGCTTTATTCAGGACCATAGCATTACTCCAGAGGACCTGCAGTCATTGTTTCTTTGCCATGGGATCTCTGTATAATGTAGCGACAGTCCTTTTGTTTCCCTGTGTCTCATTTCTACAGAAAGTGTACTGCTTCATCATTGTCTTTGGGGAGTGAAGGTGTGGGGAGGGGTTGACCACTAGCTGTCTTAAACTGTGAGCTCCTAGGATTGCAATATGAGAAGAATCTCAGGTTTCTATGAAAATTGCAGGTCAGACCCACTGGAAATTTTTTCTTTATTATTTTATTGCAAATTAAAAAAAAAAAAAAAAAGTTTTTTTCCTCAAATTGTGTAACTAGACCAAGCTGAAGTATGTACTCTGGCTTCTCTCCAAGGCTGATTACAAACCTGGATCTGCAATATAATTCAAAAATGAAATAATTACAAGGCTTAGAGGTGAAGAAAGGATTTTTAATGTTCCACACCCAGCTTTGCTCCTGATCCCTCACTGACCTCAGGCAACAAACCAAACCCAGCTTAAACTCCATCTAAGTTTCACCTCTGGAGGCACCAAGTCAGTATGAGTGTTCTTGTAAAGTCAGACTACAGGTCTATCTAATCCAATATTTTACTTCCATCCATGGTCAGATGCCAGTGAAGGATATAAGAACCAAGCAAGCATGTAAATTATATTTTACTCTATATAGCTGAGTCTATACCAGTCCATGGTTCATGAACTTGCTCAGCAATGGAAGTATCTTTGCATGTAAGAACCCTCAGTGCATCTTTCTTTCATAAATTAATCTAATAATTTTTTAAGCCTATTTGGCTCCCACAACCTCTTCCACCATTAGAATTTTTAGGTGCTGCTTAAACAGAAGCCACTTCATAGTTTTGATCACTCCCATTGCCCAGTCTCTGCTCGCTTTCCAATTCTATTGTATCATTTTAATGATGGGAATACCAAAACCACACTTTGTTCTCATGAGGCTGCGTACACCACACAGAATATTTTATTCAGTATTGTCCTCCTAAAAAAATTGTAACATGCAGGTTTGGTTTCTAATTAACTTTGAGTTGATTTTTTTCATAGAGTTCTTAGAGTTTTTTCTCCCAAGTTCTCGGTTATAATCCCAAGATCTCATTCCTAATGAGCAATGTCTACTCCATAGCCTGTTCTTCATAAGTTTTTCTTCATGTGTGTCATTTTATATTTCCTCTTTCTTGTTCAGTATCATGAGAGTTTCCCTAATTTCTTTACAATGAGTTTTCATTTTACAACTTTTAATAGTTTAGTATCATGAGCAAACTTTGTCATCTTACTATTTACATCCTTTCCTAAACCAGCTATGCAAATTCCGAACTGTGCATACCAACCATGAATGTCTATGGGACACCAGTGGGGCTTTCCACCATTGACAAAGCTGACAGCTTAATCCTACCCTTTTTTCTTGTGCCTTTTAACCACTCTTTCATCTCTGCGAGGACCTTTCCTTTTATTCTGTTGCAGCTCAGTTTCTTTAAAAGTCTTTGATGAAAAACATTGTCAAGGGTCTTCTAGAAACCCAAGTATCTCTTGGATCTCCCTTGTCTACTTGGCTATTGACACCTTCAAAGGATAAATTTATGATGCACAACTCTATAAATGCCACAGGGACTCTTCCCCAATATATCATATTTACCCATATGCCTGTTAATGTTACACTTTATTATAGTTTCTATCATCTTGCCTAGTGTGGATGTTTGATTTACTGGCCTGTAGTTCCCCGGGTTTTCCCTCACATCTTCTACTTTCCATTCCACTGACACCAAAATAGTTTTATGCCTGAAGTTCTCTAATAACCAGTCACAAGGTGTCAGGCAGAACTTAATGCAGAGCAGATATAGCTGGGCCACTTATTTCAGGTACCAAATTTGACCTTAGGTTTGCAAATTTAAAAAAAACTCAAAATTCTATTGAAACTAAGAAGTATGTAATGAATAAAGTTATTCCTTATATTGAACTCATTTTCTTTCATCGATCTCAGTGGTACAGAGACCAAGCCATTGAGTGAAGAAAATCATTAAGTTTTTTAAATATGTAGGAACCAAAACAAAACAGCATGGAAGAAAATATCCTTTATTTAACATTGATTCTTATGTTATTCCCAGTGAAACCAGCTGAGGAATCACCAGTGATCGCACTGGTGGAGAATCAGCCCCTAACTGCTGGCACATGGAAACATTCGCTGCAGAAGATGACCCCCGACTAGTGAGCCTGTGCACCTTCCTACACGTACAGGCCAAATTTAGTTCCTGAAGTCAGTGCTTGCTTTCAACCTAAATAAAAGTGTCTCTGTCTTGAGATCAGTAACCAGCCGCACTTGCAGCTCTGTCTCACATTCTCAGTGTAAACAGCTGCGGCAGTTTAGGATATTCTTGCTCCTCAGCTGTTTGTCACTGCCCCATACAGCGCTGCGGGAATACGTGCCCATCACCTCTGCCACTGCTGCCCAACACCCAGCAGTTTAATGCAAACCCACTTTTTCAAGTGTGCTAAGCTCATACAAGAGGCCATGAGCTGGAGCAGCTGGAGCATGGCAGGCTTTCTCTTGCTGTCGTGGGGGCAATGGCATTCAGAGAAGGTGCAGATGTTGTGGGGAGGGTAACAGCTTCTTAAAACAGCTACAGCAAGCTTTTCCAGAAGTCATCTTGCCGATGGCCTCAGCACTGAAAAACACAGTCCTTCTTGGCTTTGGTACTGAAATACCTATCCTAACGGTGCATAAACTACACAGTAGGACCAGGGAAAGGTAATCACAGTATTGCATGTGCTACACTTCATAGGAAGGTAACAGCACCTGCAGGTAAGGAAACACTGGCAGGTTTGGGAGAAGCAGGAGAAGGAAACAGCAATATAATGAACTCCACACCTTGTGCTTCTCCCTGGGTTTGAAAGAGATGGCACAGTTCTACCCACACTGTAAAGGTAGAAAAGTCATTTCACTCCACATCTACTCTGAGGTGATTTTTACGTACAATTCACTGTGCTATTGCTATTTACTTTTACTAAAAACTCCACTGATGGATGCCCAGGGAAAGATGCAGTTACAGAAACAGCTTTGCCTTCTAGTAGCAGTTCAGCATCCTTTATAAAACAACAAAGCCCAGCATAAACCAGATATTTTTACACTTGATTTTCAGTCTGTCTTTACACTGCAGAAATAGGGTTGTTACTATAACTCTACAAGCTGTGACCTATAGAACCAATAGATTGACAGAAATGTAAACCATATTATTCATAACAATGTCTTTGTTGGATTTTTTTGCAATTAAATTGTAGCCTGCAAATTTTCAGGAAAGTTCTGTTCTTCAAAAAAAAAAGGGGAGAGGGGCTATTTCCAAAGGGAACTTATGGAACAATTGAGAATTGTGGAAACTATTTTCTGAGTGGATCTGGTTAGAGCTACTGATGAGAAGAGAACTACAAATCTGATGCCAGCTCACCCTATTGAAAATCAGACTGGGAGTGTATGTCTACAAGATCGTCTCCTAGTGTGTTTAATGCATTTTGCTGCTTTCTGCTAAGACAGATAGCATACTAAACAGATCCGAAGCGTTCCTCCCTGCAACAGTGGAGCATTCTTTTTAATGGAGGGTATAATCTCATTACAAGCTCTGGTAATCATCTAGATTACAATCTTAATTGCCAAAGTAGGTAAAAGAGATAAAATATATTTCAGCTGCTGTCCTCTCCTCCTCCATTTTTTCTTTTTAAAGGTTCAGCAAAAGAAGAGTGGATTTTTTTTCTCTCTCATGAGCTTTTAAGCACCAGAAAGGTTTCTTTGTCTTTGTTATCCACACACATCCTCTGTAAGATAAGATTTCATATTTCAAATTTATGATTATAAAGCCAGATTCCTATGACAATCTTCCATCAGGCACTGAGAGCTCTCAGCATCTCACAGGAGGTGTTCAACACCTTGTAGGATTCACTTCTCATTACACTGAGTCCTGGAGCACATCTCTTGGTAGTTCAAAAAGTACAGTCTCCTGAATAGAAATCTCATTAACTCCATCATCCCCCTGAACCCATAGTAACCTATGCCATAGGCTATTACATTTGCAAAGAGCTGTATAAACACCCCTAAATCAGTCTCACATCACTCTGGGAAGGGAGATAATGTTTTCCTGTTAAACTTAGTTCGTGTATGAGGAAACGGAGGCAGCGAGACATGAGATGAGAGACCCTTAAGATGGGGGGCAAGGAAATCCTGGTGCTGTGGCAGTTGTCTGCTGCCATAATCCTGCTGACGCCCTTGAGAAGTTGTGCATTTAAACAAGCATCCTAGGTCTTTATCTCACTGCAGCTGAGCTTCCAGCTGTGATCAGATCTGAAGCTGTGCCACATCACACTGAAATGAGGTGTTCACTCAGAAAGAGAAGCTGCTGAGGAAATATAGGTTCACGAGCCTATCAAACAGCAGGAGGAAAGGGTCTCTCTCCAGCCAAGCACTGCGGTTCTGCACAGTTTCTTCAAGATGGTTCCACCCAAGTGGCTCAAATTCCAGAGTAAATGACGCCATTGATGATGTTCAGCACTGAAATCTGGTTTCCAAATTAGGCTTCTGGGAGGCATTTTGTATATTGGTGATAGAGTTGCCCACTGCTGAGCAACTCCATCACAGGAAAGACCACCTAACGAGTTTTCTAAATCCTGACATCAAACTGCTAAAACCCATGCTTCAAATGGCATGAGACCAGAACACAGTTTGCAAAGAATCCGGAAAGTGCTTAGCTTCTACAGTCACATGGAGGAAAATTGGCCCTTTGAAGCATTCCAGCTGAAGAAGTACTCGGACTGAAAGATCTTGCTATGACATTTATTCCAGAGAAAGAGGACACCAGGGTCAGCCACAATGAGTTCTCCACTTCCTTCATTTTCCTTGAGAAAATGGCTGAGCTGGAAGGTCCAGCCACGGCCAGTGTAAAGATGCAAATCTGGGCAAAGACCTTCTTTGTTGAGTCACTTTCCCCAGCAGCACTGAACTCTCGGAGCATCCTGGCCAGGGAAAGTGAGGTGCAGGACAACCCTTCTCTCCATTGCAAAGAAGTAGGTCATGAAAAGTTCGTACTCTTTCTCCACCTTGCACTTGCGGTAAAAGACAAGTGGCTCAGTTCAGTTCCCAGACTAACCCAACCCACCATCTACTTTCCCTCTGCAATCAGCCCACGCTGAATATCACCTTGTCCCTGATGTCCTACTCCAGAATCTCATACAAAATCTGAATGCTTCATGTGCACATTTGTGGTCTTTCCAGATTCACGAGTGTTATTAGTTGAGAACCTGGTATTAGCATAGCTAAAATATCAGAGCAAACTTGGTACATTTAAATGCTACTCACCAAAAATGAGGTGATATATGAGGTCCATTTATAGCTTTTTTTGCTTGTTTCTTCTTGCTGCAGCTAAACCTGGGATTTGCACAGGTAAATGACAAGCTATTCTGCTAGGAAGGTGTATCTTGAGAATTATGTTTAAAAATGAAAATTATGTTAAAAAACAAACAAACAAACAAAAAAAAAAATAATAAAATAATAATAATAAAAAAAAAAAACAGTTAAATGCCTTTCAGCAGCCAGGAACAATATCTCGCTTTGTAAGTAAAACTTAAACAAAAGTGTTTCTAAAATGTATTTATTGAAAGGAACACATTGCTTTTCATTTGCTCAAACACTAGCATAGAAAAGTATTTAAAATCTTAATAATGAATTGTATCTCATAATTATAGTTTGCATCACAAGAACATCACAACTTTGACAATACTCCTGCACAACTTCAAAAATATATGATGTGGCTATATTTGAAGGGGAAATTTATATATATGCTTTTCATCAACAATAATTCCATTAAATTCCCAAACTAGCAATGGCAAGATTTACAGAACCAGAGGTTTGGATGATTCTCGTTTTCCTTTTTAGCCACTACATGCGTAAGCCACTTTCTCTGTAGGACGTTGATTGCTCAAACTCTCTCATTTAGCAATGGGACAAGAAAGTTTGTACGTTTTACAAGGCTGGACGTAAAGCAAAATTCTTTTGCCAGACTACAGCTAGCCCAAATTTCAGAAAATTATTTCCATTTGTCATTTTCATTTTTCACACTATGCTGGTTAGCCTGTCTTTCATGCAGCATGTAAAGGTCACAAGAAGGTACAGGCATCCCAGTGCTGGAGGCTTTACAAGCACGTTGTGAGTGATAGCTCTGTTACTCTAAAGAGCTTTCAGTCTGAGAAGTCTATGCAGATCTGCTGCACCATCTGCCACTTTTCTTCTTCCAGATAACTCTTTACTATTTTCCACGTGATTTCTTATTCTCAAGGACTTGACATAGCTGAGTTCCCCAAGGATTGTCTGAGAACTTTCCACGTGAAGGTCAGTATCTTCATACTTTGGAATCCTCCAACCAAGACTGGAAAATGTGCCTTAAGATGAAGTATTATGATGCACACCTCTGTAGTAAGTTATTCCTAATGGTCCATTCCAGTCTTGGACATACATCACCAGAGCTCACTTTCAGGCTAAGGCCAAACAACGCCTATAAGTGACAGTCCCATGAACAGATGACAAAATTATCTCACTCCAGCAAGTAAAACAGAACTTCAGCTGCAGGTTTCCAGGAGACCACACTTTGCTTCTATGCCAGGAAGCCTGTACAGAGTGTATTCCTCACTTAGGAATCACCTGGAAAGGTCCCATACCTGCCTCGCTCTTTAGTCTGGAGCACTGACATTAGATTTATCCTCACACTGTGCCCACAGAGTGCCTTGGATTGTAGTTCTGCATCCAAGCCGGATGGATGCTGAGCACAGTGCACTCCCTCAAGTGCTTGTTCTTGGAGCTGTGGATTTCAAGAATATGCAAGAATTGGGCTCTGTGAGATGACTCACTAAAGTTCACAAGCTTTAAAAAAGACTGGAGCAAGAATACATGCTTATAATGGAGATTGTGCCACCTATTTTTTAAACAAACAAAAAGACCCCAAACATTTCTGCTCTTTTAAATAATTACAAGTCACTAGTCACTTAGTTTATCTATACTCTCACTAGGAAGGGATTAGGAGCAAGCTGGAATACATATACTGTGTATAACACAAAAACCCTGCACATCCACCCAGGTGCATCTACATATGTACTTGTGTGCACACATGGGTGAAAGGGGGCTAACGACTTAGAAAGATCTGCTTCATTTCTCATTCTGACATGATCCTCCTGAATTCAGATGCAATGCAAGCAGGACTTAATAGGAAGCAGTTTCTAATGAAATGCTCGGATTAGTTTGTCAGTCAGAAGCTGCAAATCTCAGTCAGCACTAAAGATCAGTTCCTGCCAAAAGGGTTTTTTTTTCATACAGTAAATTCCAAAGAGATACAGCAGTCCTAAATAGATCTATTGCTTTCTAAGAATATAGTACAGTGTGCCTGCTAGGCAACTTGCCTAGAAATTCTTTTCCAATGAAGTACTGGAAGACACAATTTCATTTGCTCTGCTCCCAGCTCCTTGAGTGGCAATAGCTTCAGTGCACTCCTTCAGTTACCCATATGAAGGCATCGTGTTTCTAGAAATCACTGTCTTAATCTGAAGGGGGCATCAAGTCTAAGGGACGAACTCTGCCAACCATAACTCACCATAAACCACCGAAGGTGGTCTTGGTAAAGATCAAATTACACCATTATTTGTGATTTAATCCAAACTCTACAAATATCAGTAGGAAACACTTATTAACACTGATAAACTTTAAAGTGGCCTGGTCTGCAGAAAGGAGAGGCTATGGACCATCTTGTGCTCTTCTGCAAAGAAACTCAGGAAGGAGAGCCGATATGTCTAGATATGTTTCAGTTAACTCCCTGACTTTTTTTTCCTAAACCACAAAGGCCAAAAGCAGAAACAAAACTTTCCTATCATGGCACTACACATGATAGCACAACTCAATGTTGCATGTGGGGAGACTCTCTGTAAGATCTCCTATGGATTGGCTTGGGACCTTCAAAGCCCAGTCTCAGATCTGGACCCTGGTTTTACAAAACCCTTGAGCCAAGTGGTCCCACACAGACAAAACAGTGGTTCCTCATCACACATGTTGGGAAGTTAGGTTGTATCATGCCTCATCATGCCTTTCCATAGCTGCACTGACCCCCAAGGACTCACACTGCTCATCTTAGTCTGCTTAGACTGCAGTAGGCTACAAGAAGAGGCTGGTGGCATCTGAAAGCTGCCAAATTCAAGGCTTAAGCTGAGGAGCAATCATTATGACAATTATACATTTTCAAAGCAAGGTAGCCAACAGAAATCCCACATGCTGGATGCTCCTGGCAGGGTGGCAGGGGAGGCAAGGGGAAAGAGGGAGGCAGAAATCAGGGTTCCTGGAAAAGCACTAATTACTCATAGATAATGTTGTCTGACACATGTACAGTGCTTGGAGGAAAATAAATCACAAGAAAGGGCTACTGTCACACCTCATTCCTACCCTGCTGCCAAGGCAGCTTCTTACCAGGTTTGCAGCGTCACTTTAAGAGATTGAGAAACCAAAAATAAAAGTGTGTGTCCAACTTAGGTTTCAGCAGCTTTCACACGACCCCTCTCACAATTTTCTGCCTTCCCTTTCCCCCTAGTAGGATACACCCAGGACAATAGATCCTAGTTTGTTGAATGGAAAATCGCAAGAAAGATGAAAGCACAGATTGCAAAATCAATTCTAACAGCCCAAAGTGTCTGAGAAAAGCTCCCTGGAATGCCTGCTTAGGAATTCCCCTTCTACTCCTGAGTGGCATGGTGCCAGGTAGTGCTGGAAGCTGCAGCTTTCTCATCAGCCAGGAGAAGGGGCTTCAGCTCCCACTTAAACAGTCCCTGTGGCCCACAGGCAGACAGGTAAAAAGGAGAGCTACATTCACAGATTCTTAATTTATTCCAGGGAATTACCCAAGTATTTCTGCTCTTTATCCTGAGCTACAGCCAGGACAGCTCAGAGTCCTTGCCATGACCTTTTTCCTCCAAATAAAGTTTGCGTAGTGGTGACGACTAATGGGAGGGAAGAATTGTAATTCCACTGTGGTAGCTCACAAGAATAAAGACATACCAGCTGACAAGTGACAATAATTCATGCAGAACATCCAGGCTGGATACTGCCCAGCTTCCACTTTTGTGATTCCAGTGTTAAAGCCATCTTCAGATTGTGCATTATCCCGACTTGGTGGAATGTCCAGCCAACTTATAGTAATGCAATCTTGGTGAATTATGCAATGCTGTTTTAAGTTCAATAGTCAATGCCAGAAAGTAACGCCCCATAATATGTTAAACATACCACAAGCAATGCAAAAATACTGCTCTCACTTCAAGGAGGGCTGAGCCTCACAGACTTCTGAGGATCAAAGTCACAGACATCAATTACAAGAATCGGTCTACAATGGCAAGCAAAGAGCTTTACTTATTCTCCACTGCTGGCATCAGTGATGCTCAGCTGGCAGGAGGCTCATGGCACTGGTACAGCTCCAGGGGAGCAGACTTGCAGTGAAGACTCTGATTAAAACAGCAGGCTAAGTTTTTCATTTTTAGTGTTGCCAGTCATCAGCTACCATGTCATGAGATGTTGATCTTTTTATATGCAGCCCACAGCCATACCAGCTCCTAGTGGTATGTATTGCGTGGTAGAGAACATCAGGACAAAGTATCAGCTTACTCTCAATTCCTCTCTCCTTCCTCTCTCCTCTTTTTTATTTTTTTTAAATGCACAGAAAATTCCTCACAAAAGTTAGCAGGAATTCAAGATGCATGATCCAGGTAGGATCAGATGGCTGGTTGCTGAGTTCATAAGGAGGTGGGAAGAAAGCAACTCTACAAAGAGGAGGATGGGCTTGTGGTTAAAGTGCTGGCCTGAGAATACAGACGCCTGGATCCAGCTTGCAGCTCCTCCATAGATTTCCTCTGTGACTTCAGGCAAGCCCAGCGGGATAAGCTGACCTGTAAAAATGCATACCCATGTTTGCTCTGCCCATGCCCTGGCCTAGACTCTTCTTACACCTCTCAGCCAGGCTTATTCACTCAACCGATGCGTGGTGCCCATTCAGCCGCACAGCCTTTGAACTGAAGCTGCTACATGTCTGTGCATGAAGCAAAATTTCTTGCACCTGTCTACACCCAGGTGGTTAGTCACAACGTCCATCTCCTTGTCTTCTCAATGTCTCTACAAGACTACCATTTGCTCTTCCTTTCTCTGCTTCACTGTAAGATGGACAGCTGGGGAGATGAACAATTTTTTTGCACATACCTATCTCTTTGGGGACCTATTAATAAAATACATGGTATCCCTAATATGAAAGATATTTGCTTGAGATAGACTGTCAGCAGCAGCCCATCTGGTTACCTTTCCAAAACCCGGGTGGGATTTTTTTTTCATTAGTCCCAGCAGTTGAGTCTAGCCTGGAATCTCTCTAGCCATTTTAACTCCGTAACCTTTCACAGCAGCTTGTTCCATTGCCTAATTGTATGAGTAGCTGAAACACATCTCCCACATATGTAGCCAAAATTTTCCTTTCTGCAGCTTAAATCAGTTTCTGTTGCTTCTTTTCTCTCTGACTAATGAGAATAACTGGCCCCTGTTCCCTTTATCACATCATTTCATGTATTTGCAGACAGCTATTATGTCTTCCTTCAGTCTTCTCTGTAGACTGAACATGCCTGTCTCTCTCAGCTGCTTCTCGTAAGTCTGATTTTCTAAATATTTTATTATTTTTGTTATTCTCCTTTGAGCTTTCTCCAATTTGTCAGTGTCTTTTCTTAAAGAGTAGCATCCAAAACTGAATTCACTACGCCAGCTGAGGCTTTCATCAGTGCCAAGTGGAGAAGAAAAGCGACCCTGCTTGTTTTACACATGACGTGCTCCCTGTTTCTACAATCCAGAATATTTCATTGGAAAGCATCAATGGGCTAAATATGAGAACATATGGAAAGGGAACAGCTAAGAGGAAAAGAAATGCCTATGAGACTTCAAAAGGTGTAAAGACCAAAAAGAGGATTGTTTAGGTGGGCTTGAGAGGAAGGAGGAGGCTAAGAATGATGGGATGAAATGAAATCGTAGGCTGGATATCAGGAAAAATATTGTAACAGTTCAAACTGTGGAAAACTCTCTCCCTGGGGAAGTTGTGCAGACTCCATAAGTTGAGTCATTAAGAACTAGGCTAGACAAAGCAATGCAAACTGTATAGCAAGATGACTTAATATATTATTGGGATAGGGGCTAGATGGGCTGATAAACTTGGCATTTCTAAATTTCTTGTCCTACATCACTCTCAAATAACAGAATTAATCTTTTATTATGCTAATATTCACTATTTGTCCCCACAACTCCTTCATGTGCTATCCATTTGACCCATATTTGACAATAAATCTAATTTAGAAAGGTTTTGAGAATTTATGGAAAAGTTCGGGGGAATTTAACATTTCCCCTGTCTCTGTATCCGTGGGCCCCATGTATAAAGGGGGTTTGCCAGGTTCCAGTCCCAGACAACTAAACACTAACAGAGCTCACATGGTACAAATGGAGAAAGCCAACACATCCTGCAGAGAATATTATCCATGCCTAAAACTGACAAAACTCCACCACCACCACTAGCACCATGACCTGCCTATGCAAAGGGTCACATTGGTGCAGCAACACCAATGGCTGGCAGCCAGTGGCAGTAATCAGGACAAATCCCCAGTCTAGACAAAGTTTTAGTTATCATGAGCAAAAGTCTCCAGTCCCTGGGTCTAGTTTTCCTTTCCGTAACACAATTTTAATGCTGGTGGAACTCCACAAACTTCAACAGAATTGCTCCTGACTCACACTCCAATGGGCACAAGCAGGATCAGATCCCTACAGAATTTCCCTTGGCTGAGAAGTGCAAAGCTAAGTGATATTTCTGCCTGGTGATCAGAGGACAAGAAAAAATCAAACAAATTCTAAATATGACCTTTACTGGTTTGTCTCTGGAGATTGCAAGTATAAGGTCCAGCGGCTTGGGGAAGAAGGTTGTGTCTCCACTACTAGATGCTCAGAATCTTTTTTGCTTGGTGTCAGAGTTGCTTGGCTCTAGTCTTGTTAGCTAGACTAGACAGAGTCTCAGGTTCAGACATTTCACCAAAGCCAGAATAATAGCTTGAATAAATGTAAAATTCAGGTGAAGAAATGCGAGTCAAAATGGAGAGATTGCTCTACTGTATACCACATCTTAGAAAATGACAGCTATTTACAGATGCTCTGCATGGTCAAACTGATGAATTATTCCAAGCAGAAGTTTAACACCTACATTCACTTTTTAAAAAAATGGATTTTTATATTAATTTTGAATATTATTGTATCCAAGTGGCTGATACCATAGAATCTTTCAAACCAGGTCTTTTACAACAGGATGCTCCAATTGTGAAAGTCAGAACTTTTACAAAATAATCGTCCCTGCTGCAGGAAATCTACAGTGTAGGACTAGTAGGCTAGTGAAAGGAAACCAGAGAATTATGTTAGACAGTAAGATGAGCAGTGTTATTGCAACATGGGGAAGGCTTTTCCACCATCAAATGTTTCATAGCTGCCAGAGCAAAGAAGACATGGGTGTGAACAACTCATGACCTTGAAGAGCTCTGAAAAGCCAGCCTGAGGTTAAATGACAAATTAGTACTCAGAAAAGAGAGGTCTGGTGTGTTTAGCTGTGTTAGTTGGTAACTGTTGGAACCACTGTCTTACAATGCCAAGAAGTTGCTATTACATTAGTGAGATTATAGTAATTTAGTTGGTGCTATTGTGTAACAGGCTACAGTGCCTAAATTCAGCAAAACTCTCTTGTCTGGCAGGAAATTGTCTTCTTGTAATAGCTGACCGGTTCAGTAGCAGAATTTGCTGCATCTAGCGCCAGCACACGTCACTGTCAGAGCTCTCTAGGAAGAAGATGCCTGTCTTTCCCCTCTTCGCTGTCATACTACTTGGCACCATTACTGGCAGGGCACGGAAACCTGTCAATGAGAGGAAATCCAGGGAAGAGAGAAATGTAGGTTAGTGCAAAGACCAAATGAATATTCTGCAACCATTTGCTGAGCCACCACTGAAGAATGTCAGCACCAAAACACCAAAGTCAGATGGAGGAAGCACCAACATTGAGAAGTGATTGGTACCTTCTACATCAGAAATTCATCTCAAGGTTCACAAAACACTCCAGTTAGAGGACCCCTTGGCTCATGGCTAGATGCTCTGAAACTTCTGATGCACAAGTGGCTATTCACTGGCATTGGCATGGACTTGGAGCATTCTGACTCTTCCAGCATCTTAGTTAGGAGAAAAATAGAAGTCAATCTAAAAAGAAGTAGAAGTTTTAGGGGTTGTTTTATTTTTCTCTGTGTGTGTCCTATACAATATGTCATTCTACCATTCTGAAAATCAAATCTACCTTAAACACTCTGGGATGTCTTAAACAGTTAGGATAAAAGTGCAGCATTTTATTCCTTAGTATAAGTACTCATAAGAACACTTTTCAAAATATGAAGCATCTCATTTGCCATTATTCTTCATACCCTACAAGAAGTGTTTTCCTTGTCACTATCACATCCTCCTTCTAAGAAATGAAGCATTCCTCAGAAACGTGAATTGCCCAGGTGTAACAATGAAGTAGTAACATGCATTGTTTATTAAGAGGCTTGCACAGTTTCACAAATATATAATGAAAGAGCTAACTTCAGACTTTGGCCTTTTTTACTCACTGCTTGTAGTATATCATAGCGTCGGGAAGTGTTTTGAACTTGAAACAGCTCCTGACTGTTGAATCAAACACAAACAATTCAGCATTGCCTCCACTTGCAGAAGTTTGAACTTGATGACCCCAGGTGTCCTATTCCAGGCCTTTATTTTTGGCCTAAAAGCCTCTGCTCTCACTCTTAGCTTAGCAAAAGTCTTGGAGATGCTCTCTGGACAGCTGGGAAGTCCTACATCTTATAATAATCTTTTACATCAATGGCTATGCAAAGCACAGAATACAGATGTAGCAAAAAGTGTGAGACACTTTGCTTCTTTTAACTGCGTAGTCCACAAAACACTATGAATCTTTCATATCTATGCACCAAAGCAGGTAATCCTTTAACTTTTGCTGTAAGTGCTCATGGTCTAAAGAAATAAAGGGTCTTGAGTTGCATTCTTTTTCATGACTCAAGGAGAAGAGAACTGGATATTCCCTGACCTCAGTCCTCAAAACAGAAAAAAAATAGGCAGAGCATTTCAGACTTCAAGCATTCATCATTCAAACTGTGCCGCAAATTATCGCTTGCTGGGTTTTTTGCTTCTAGCAAATGTTTCATCTGTGCACTCACTGCCAACATGCTGCCATCACCATACTTCAGGTTCCTCTGTGTAGATGGCCTTTGGCTGAAGGAGGAGTTCTGCATTCAGCAAGGCATTGCAAAATCCTTGTCTCTTCTTGATGTGGAAGTCACAAATTTTGTCAGCTTGAGGGATCCACATCAGTCCTTTATTCCATTTGAAACCATAACAAGCAAAACTGTTTAACACACACTGACAAGTTCTTATTATATCTGCCTAAAAGGTTTCAAATGAAACTCAGTAACCAAAGTCTTTGTGCATTTGAATTCTGTTGCCATTAATATTAGCTGATCAAGTGAGAACAAATTGGATGCATCAAGCATACCACTAGGTAGAGAAAACAGCAATGCAAATAAACGTTGGGTTTGGGGTTGAGGTTTATGGAAAAAACCAACCAAACAAATAAACAAACAAAAAAACCCAAACCCCAACCCCAAAAAATAGCTTTGCTGCAATCAAGCAAAACAACACATTTTGCAGTTTAACTAGGTCCTGCAAAATTTCTCAGAGCTCCTGTCCTGAACCTCACCAGGAATTTTAGTCATAAGGTTTCAAAGTGATTCAGTCAAGATTTTTTTCAAACTTATTATAAGTTTATTAATAAATGAGGACCAAAAGTCTAGCCTGAAGTGCTGGTTCTGCCTGCCACTGCTGGAAGTGCCACTTGCCCTCGCAAACTCTCAGCCTGTCATGGGGCTTGGGGCTGCTCTTGCACTTCTGCTTGTTGCCTTCACCTGCGTACCGGGGAGTGGCAGGCTGGGAGATGGCCCGCAGGAATTTCTGATATCCATTTGTTCTTGTACACATAGGTGGTATTTTACTTGCTTACAGGGACTTTCTGTGTTTGCCTATTGAGGTCAGGGCTTTCTGGGTTTAGATTTTCAAGTCTTTCACCTTTACAAATATAGCTGAAAACTTATTTCTCAGCAGCTAATATATTTAGGAAATTACTATTCACGCAATGACTGATCATAGCCATTTAAATTTTCCAAAGATTATTTACAATGTACACTCTTAGGCCCTTAGCTTACTTGCCAAGAAAGGAACATCACTGAGAGGAGAATAATTGGGTGTTTGTGTATAGAAAACATGTTCCTAATACCATATCTTTAACAGCCTGAAGTCAAGCATATTAGTCTCAGTTTCAAAGAGCACGGAGGTCTGCTATCCTTAAAATGAGCGACCTCTGGTATAAAGCTTGCAGAGCATACACCACCTGATCAATAGAGAGCTCTCCTGAAGGCCAGGTGGAAATCAGCCAAGAATCAAGGGATGCAGGCAATGAATAAACAGCTCATTATCATTTAACACTTGTTTATTCAATGGCATAATGTCATACGCAACTTGCAAAGCATCAGAAATGAAGGCAATTCTACTCCTCCATAAGATAGCCAGAAGTAAAATTGTACTGGTAGGATGACTATGCTTATGCCTCTATGGTGCTTATGCCTCTATGGATTTACCTCCTGGTGTAAATTCTTATTCAAAAAGACCTAAGGATTTCTCAACAGATTCCTGAGGGCTGTAGCCTGGAAAAAGAGTTTTGCTCTGCCAGACACAGAGATTTAATGTGTGGAAAGATAGCATGGCTGGCCGTAAATCCAGGACGCAGGGCTCACCCCAGTTCACAGTGTGGCCTACCCCACCCTCCCTCAGATGGCCAGCATTGACTTGGCCTTTCTCACTCATCCTTCCCTTTGCCTCCTTTTCACTTTTACACCTCATCTGACAGTCACGATTCCCCGTGTACAGGCACATGGCTGTGGCTTGTCTTCCCTTCCCCATCCCTGCTCCATCAGGCAAATTCATTACCAATTAAGCAGTTGATCCTGGAATGTAAAATACCAGCTTTAAACAAAAGCCTGAAGGTGCTGAAAGGGCAAGTTTGGGCTCCTTTGTTCCCTAGGGGGTATGTCCTCCGTCGCTGCAGCCCTGTAAGCACTGGTAGGTCCCTGTCCCCACCAGGAGGGCTCAGTGCAGGATAACCCCATAGACCTGTGAAGGTCAGTGGGTCACCATCCCAACTAGAAGGGCTCCAACTGCTCCTTTAGGGAGCTAAGATCACATTCCAGTTTGAGGAAAGCTTTGAGCATAACAGCACTAATAATAGCTTTAATTAAAGCACAGACGGACCCACCCAGTGCCATGCAGTGGGTGTGCCACAGCAGCGTTCCTCACTCTGCTGCTGGGGCAGGAGGCCCTCAGAGGGATGCTGGGATGGGGGCAAAGAGGAAGGAGAGTGCCTTCTCCTGGACTGATAGGGCTCCTCTACCTCTTCATGCCTCACTACAAGAAAGATGTTGCGCTGCTGGAACATGTCCAGAGGAGAGCAACAAAGCTGGTGAGGGGTCTGGAGCACAAGTCTTACGAGGAGCATCTGAGGGAACTGGGGTTGTTTAGTCTGGAGAAGAGGAGGCTGAGGGGAGACCTTATCGCCCTCTACAACTACCTGAAAGGAGGTTGTAGTGAGGTGGGAGTCGGCCTCTTCTCCCTGGTAACAAGCGATAGGACCAGGGGGAATGGTCTAAAGTTGTGCCAGGGCAGGTTTAGGTTAGACATTAGGAAAAACTTCTTCACAGAAAGGGTTGTCAGGCTCTGGAATGGGCAAGGTTAGGTTAGCGGTTGGACTTGATGATCTTAAAGGTCTTTTCCAACCTAGATGATTCTATGATTCTGATTCTATGCCTGGGGAAGGTGAAGAGAGGGGGGCAGAAAGCCCCCTCACTCAGCTGTAGCATCAGACAGAGAAGGGACAGCAGGTACAACTGCCCTGGATCCCCACCTCAAGTGGCAGAGACAGTCTCTCACCCACTCCTGGAAAAGGCTCTGCTCCCCACCCCCTGGCCTCCTACAGTCCCTCTGCAGGGTCTTGCCATTCAGCCCTTCATCCCAAGAGCTTCTGCCCCACACTGCAGGGACTCCCTGGCAGGAAACCTCACCTTGGTGTCCACCAGCTATGGTCTCAAGTCCTCATCCTGCATGGGCCATGCCCAGTGTCTGGTCAGCCATACCATTTTCTCCTACGGAAAACCTTCAGTTGCCTTCCTCCCACACAAGCAGTGACCCCATGGTCCTTCCCAGGAAGAGGCAGCTGCAGAGCTACTGCAGATTCTGTGTCACAGCAGGGATGGGCTGCAGAGATAAAAGTCCTTGGCTTGTCCCAGTGTGCAGCGCTGCACAGTCAGTTCTTCCTCCAAAAGCCAGAGATTTCTAACAGATATAGTCTGCAAATCAGTCTCTTCCACTGACCTGTCTCTCGTAACTGCAGCAAACTTGGGAAACCACCTTTCTATCTCCAATTTGCATTAAGACCCTATTTAGCATATCATCTATTTAAAGGGCAAAAGCTGGGGCACAAAATACAAAGGGAAAACAAAGTTCGTTATCCCACTAGACTGACAAGAGCTGCAGTGCTGTCAGTCTCACAAGGTGCTCATTATGGTCTCCAGATGCTGCAATATCACTGCACCTTCAGACCCTTCGTACCCCCTTTCACTCTGTGCCACACTCATGGATAAACTCAGCAACTTCTTGCTCATGCAGTACACTCTCCCGTACAACACACTACGTCCCATGGCAGTCCCCTCTGCTGCAGCACTCAGATGGGACTTTTCCAAGCTGGTCTCTGGCGTGCTCTCTTTTTAACTTCACCTTATGGTAAGGAAAGAAATCCAGTGGAAACTCTGCTTGGGGTCTCTGCATTCTCCATTTGTCAAGTCTTTCTCATTTTCAGGTCTTTGAAGAGTTCCCGAGGCAATTATACAGGTCTCTCACTCTGTTTCCAATCTGTCTTCTGCATCAGAGGAATTTGCCTTTAAAATAGGCTTAGTAACTGCCAGCTTTCCTGCATTCCTTTATCCCGGAGATTATTTTCCTCAGAGACCTTACTTACCAGTTCCCCAAGTTTGCCAAAGTCTACTTTTTTGGAGTCATTATCCATATTCTGCTGGTCTAGCTTTTTCCCTTGGAATAATGAACTTTATCATTTCATGCTCACTTTCATCCAAATTACCACCCAACCTTTAGATTCTCAGGCTGTTCTTCTCTGTTAGTCAGAAACGGGTTTAAAGAGCTGCTTCCCTGCCGATTTCGTCCCACTTTCTCAAACAGCATCATCTTCATTGCATCCAGGAACATAACAGCCCAACTATATCTAGCTGTGTTGCTTTTGGTGGAGGTATCAAAGCAATTATCATGTCTTACTACTAAGAAAAGCTGTCCTACTGATGTGTCTTCCTGTTGTTCAGAAAAAAAATATCTGCTACCTGTCCCAATGAGTTGATCGATATCAGGTTCAAAGCCCATGATAATTGCCCCTGGTTTTCTTCCTTCACCAGAAATGTTCAGCTAGTCTCTCCCCTGTTCCTTTCTGAACACTAGTGCTTGGTACCCAGTGCCTCCCTTCTCCTCCCTTCTACCTCCTGGACAAATTACATCCTTCCATCCCTGCCATAACATTCCTCAAGTCCCATGGTGTGCCCCATCAGACTGCCATTAAGACTTACACGTCTGCTGCTATGTGTTATTGCTTTCATTATTTTCTTTTAGGATTAAAATGATAAAAGTTTAATACACCTAAATGATACAAAGCATATTTGGTAAGACATGAAGGCATGTAGGAAGGGCTTGCTCTCTAAAAAGCTGCATGTGGGATAAATAAAAGACACACAGACAAACAGGGAAGGAAGGAGGGAAGGAAGGAGGGAAGGAAGGAAGGAAGGAANAAGAAAGAAAGAAAGAGAAAGAAAGAAGACCTTAGGTTTGACATGCAGGTTGCTGGAAAGCTGGAAATCCTGTATTGCCACAGATAGACAAAGCCACTGTATAATTTCTTGGACAAATCCCCACGTAGAGACTTTGTCCTGGGTTAGACACCAACTGATTTAACAGCAGCATGACTGTGGAATCCCCTTGTATATTAGAGGGAAGGAGTGGGCTGAAGGGCAGTAGCTCCTCATTGACCATATGAGGAAAACCTCATTTTTTCATAATACATTTTTTCCCATGAAAGGGAAGAATGAAAGCCAACAGATGCTTTCTTCATGAAAACTCTATTTCCTTAGTGTTTCTCTTCAGAAGTCGAGCGTGCAATTCCTTCTGGCCAGACAGACATTTCATGTGCAGTATAAATCTACTGCATCTCTTGGAAGAGGGTTTGGAAGCATTAATAGCAGGGAAATTATCTACAGCAGTTCCCGCTGGCTTAAGTTCACTCCTATTCTCCACTTTAATAGATTAAGGTGATTCACATAGCCTGTACCTTCTATAGGTTTTCTAGATGCAGTTGTTTTCATGGACGTTTATGGGTGCTCACTTTTCCTGTGAGCATTTTTGCCCCTGTGTCTTTAGATGTATTTAATCTTCCTCTCCTGCACTCCACCGCAGAAATGGCTGCGTTGAGAGGGGTGCTGATTGTAGTTACGTGTGAAGTACTTGATCTCTTAGGATAAAAGGTGCAATTTGAATGCAAAACACTGTGAAAGCTTCCCACTTCTAATGGTTTTGCTTTCCCATGATGGAAAATATCTAGGATGTTCATTTCCATTTTTCTTTTGTTTCCACTTTTGTGGCACATGGCAAACTGACGAATGTATGTCATCTGAGTGAGGGGAAGGGTTATCTGAAGATATCAGAGTTCAATTTGCCAGATAACTCCTGGTCTGAATAATGGTGCCAACTAAATTCCCAATTCTGAACAAACCTGGCTTTGGAGAGCGTGACAATTGACATCCAAACTTGGTAGTGTGTAGGGCTAGAAGGAATATCAGCAAGTTATCTAGTCCAGCCTCTTACCCTAAGGCAAAAAATAACCCTCTCTCTGACTGTTGCTGCCATCTGCTCTTACCCATCAGTAGGCTTCCTCTGGGATCTTAGATCATTAGTAGATACTCCATTAAAATAAGGAGTACATTAAAATACATTAAAATAAAACACAAAGTAAACCAAATCCGTATTTGCAGGATTCTGTCTTTCGCAAATACCACTTGAGTTTGCTACAGACATTTTGTGCTTTGGGATGACTTACCAAACACCCACCCCTGGCAGAAAAATCACTCATAGCACAGCGAGACCCACATCATCGTGGGGCTGGCACTGCAGCCCTCAAGGAGACGCGCATCGCAGCAGACACCAGTCATTGGAAAGGAGCGACTGCTTTTCACAGCAATACCCGGCAACTGCAACAGCCTGCGTGCAACAGGTCTGTTACGGCGGGGGGACTGATACGATCTCACCGTGCACACCCAAAGCATTTTGACCTGCCGCAGAGGCACACACGCCAGTTTCTTGCCCAGCAGTGCCGCGCTCAGCACCCCACTGCCCCAGCGCCCGCGCAGGGCTCGTCCCAGCTCCCTCTGCCCAGCAGCTTCCTCGGCAGCCGGGTTTTGGATTCTGTTTCGGATCGCTTGGTGCGTAATGATCTTTAATCACAACCAGCCAAAGCCACTCTCAGATTATTTCATTTGCCTGCCTGTAGCTCCACAGTAAAATACATATGTTATCATCGTCGTTTTCTCATTTTGTTCCACTGCAAGTCTCAGATGAGGCCGGGTGCTCTGGGCTTTGATGTGTGTTTTTTTAAACTGCATGAGAACTATATTTAGTTTCAGTTCACTTGCAGTGTCAGGCTTCCCTGTTGTGGCCCTCTGCCTTTACCTTGGCAGTGTTACAAGATCCAATTATGGCTTAAAAATCTGGCTGCAGAGAAGCAAAACTGCTGGCCTTTTATTCATTACTAAACAAGGACCTTCTGTTGTCCACAACACGTGCCTGACGTGAAATCTTTTAGGGGGCCCTTGAAGAGGCAGTTTTGCTGCTGTGCTGCCTTCATGATCTCTTGAAGTCTTCAAAGTCTGAAAGACTTTCCTGCTATAAAAGCCCATGAAGCCTTTGGTGTAAAAGCGGAGCTGAGTCCCCCTTCGCTGATCTCTTCCTTCACTTCCAGTCTGACCTGTCAGACAGAAATCCTACTTTAATTAAAAAAAAGGATGGAAGTGGGACTACTCGTTTGAAGCATAACCTATTACAGACTCATCCACTTAACATATCTGCTGAATTGTAGGACTCTGTCTTAAAGCCAATAAAATGAATCAATATTTCTAAGGGAATATGAAGGGATTTTTTTTTCTTGGTTTTCCAGTACCATTTAGAGTAGCTTTTATGTTACCTTGGTTAACAGTCAACTTCTGGCTAACACATATCAGATTCATCTGCAAAGCAAAATATTTTCTTTTCTGACAGTAGATGTGAAGAATATGTTTGTTTTAAAGTGACTGTCTCGTTAATATGTTTAATTGAATTATACACCCCATAAAGAAATATTGTCCCATTATTAACATATACTAAGGCAATATCCAAGAAAAACTTCTGGAGGAAGTAACACAGTGAAAAGCAAGCTCTGTCTGCACTTTGCAACTCTTTTTTTAAGCAATGCTTTATGTTTCCTTGAACATAAAGGAGATATTGTCAGCCCACAAATTTAAGAGTTTTACTTTACAGATCAAATGAAAGAAGGGAAATTGTGCTGCTTTCTCCTCAAAAACAAATGATTTGGGAGTATTTTAAGCTGTGACCATGTTGTTCTGATTGAAATTCACTACAGATAGCTTGCAATAAAAACTTTTGTTATTCACTTGACACAATCATCATGGAAGAAACTCCCAAGTGACATCAGCCTCTAATGAAATTATAGGGTTGCCCATCAAGAGCCTTGTTTAGCCCCAAGAGCAAGTCAAGCTGCTGATGCTGTCTTCCTTGAGGTAACCATTCCCAAGTCACCTCCACCGAGCAGAAGATGCAGCAGCACACTCTGGTCACTGCACCATTGGAGCATATGGGGACGCTGGGGATATCAGGATATTCCCCAACTCACCCAGATCTGGTTTGCATGTAGAAATTGCCAGCCCTTAATGGGAATGCTCAAATTGGTTGATGAGCGCTTTATGCTGATTTAGCTTAATTTGGGAACAAACTCAATTAAGCTGAATCAATGTTAGCTACTAAAGGGGTTGCACTGATTTAACTAAATTAATTTAGAAACCAATTTAGTTAAATTGGAACAATTTGTGTATGTAGACAAACCTCCATTTAGCACACACTCTCTCACTGACTTCATTTGAAAGAATAAAATCCCTTGCAGATCATGCTTCCTTCTACACTTGCATAAGGCACCACATCTTAAAGACAGTTGGAGTGGATAGGTGTGTGTGCACATGTGGACATATATGTGCATGCACACTCACACACGTTATTTCTTACAGAGCTGTCCTTCAGTCAAAATTTTCCAAATTTTGCTAATACCCAGCAAAGTTGACATACCCTTGATATTTTTAATGGATGTATTTGTTTAAATTCATGTTTATGCTCATGAAAGCTGAGTGTTTTTGTTTTAGTTCACACTTCACATGCAAGGTGTCTGCAGAGGATATTTTCCCATCTTTTTTCATCTCTTCTCCTCCAGCACAGCTGAAGCAACATGCAGACTGTACCAAGAAATGCCCAGCCCATGCCCATGGACACTGTGCTCCCCCAGCTGCTGTCATCTCCGATGGAGGACATCCCAGCACACCAAGGGCAGGACAAGAGCCATGTGCACTTCAGACAAGGAGCAGCCAAGGGTGAACAGGCTTGGATTAGTCCTTGTCATGCTGTCTAGTGCTGCTGCTTTGTGCCCCTCATCCATTTGAAGTGGGGTCAGGACCTACTCACCACCTGCTCCCAGGCTCTGGTCAGAGGTGGAGATGGGCACACTCATCAGATGAGGCAGGTGTTGAAGAAGGGAAGCAAACCTTCTGTCCCCCCTGGTAGCATTTCAGGCAGGTAATAGGGCTGATCTGAAGGCTGACAAGATCAGCAAGAGGATTTCCATTGGCATGAAAACACATGGAGTCCAAACCTCTTTCTGCATTGGCCATTCATGCAAAAGCAGCAGATCTCAAGTCCCCTGCAGATGAGTGAGTGTGTTGCTCCCTGCTGTTCCAATGCCAAACACACAGGGCATAACGGAGCACAGCTGCCTCTGCTGTGAAGCCCCAGCAGTTTCATAAGGCAGAAAATTACTCTCATGCTATGGCATCCAAGGTATCATCCTTCTCTCCTCCTCAAAAAAACCAAACATCTCGACATTGCCCACAAGATTGCTCCCTAAGATGTCGTAAAAGAAGTTCTAATCAAATAAGTTTAAACATAAATCCCAGCCTTTCTTTTTGTTTCCTGTTCTATAGCATTGGGTACTGAAATGTAGCACTGGAAGCGTGGCCCAGGCTCTCTTTTCGTGCTGCTGAAGCAGAAGCCTGGGTGAGCATCCCTCCATCAGCCGTGGCTGCCTCCTGTGTCACACCCACATGCTTTGATACGCCTGGGTGCTGATAAAATTGCAGTTAGCAGGAGCAATATCCCTGTCCCCTGCTCTGTGATTTCGGCTTCCCAAGGATTAAAGTGGTTTTTCTGAAGGAACCTCAGTACATATCGCAACACCAAAGCTCGGCAAGGACAGAAACTTCCTTTGTTGTGCAAAGTTATGACAGGAAATAACACTGGGTTGGACTGATAAGCTTCTCGCATTCACCTGCTGCGTATCAAATGTTTGGGAAAGGTGTGTAGCAGGACATTCGAAGTCAGCTATTCACCGCCAAAGCTTTATAGCAGCTTTGTAGATGGCAGGCTTCTGGCTGCAAATAAATTTATATCTTTCACAAAGAAAGTTCGAAAAGCATATTGATAATGCCTCGGTAAAATGCCTGAACGGAATTAGTATTAAAACTGCTTCCATTCCTGCCAAAAATAAGCCTACAACGAAACAAACCACTTTATTTTTAATACCATGGCAGCTCTATGTCGAAATATTTTTGCAGATTGCCAGACACCAGCGCTTGTACTCAGATCCTGTTGGATCACAAAGGTTTCTAAGCTTCCCGTCACTATTTACATAGTGTGAGCGTCTGTTGTATTTCACATAGGATTAAGTATAATCAAAATTCATGTTACCCTTTGCAAGCTAGCATCAGAGGAAGGCATGCATATTTCAGCTAATTAATTAACAGGAGGATGGATGTGTTAACGTGAGCCTCTTGAGACTCAGGTTAATAACCCACTAAGGGTCATCTTTGCAAGCGGCAAAGCTTCTGTGGCTATACAGTGAGCCATAAATTATGGGTGAGGCCATTTGTTTTTCTCCTTCTGACTAGATACAGACGGCTGTTATGGTTCCGCTTTCACAGGAGGGCGAGGATTGCCTTTTTTCCCTTGTTTTGCTCCAAACTCCTTCTGTGTAGCTCATTAAAACCCTCTGAAAGGCACTTATCATGGTGTGAGGAAGAACAAGGGTCTCTTTTTCACCCACCCAGAGGCGGCATGGAGGCTGTGTAGCCTTCATTATCTAATGCTTTCCTGGTGTTTCTTAGTCAGTGATTGAAATTAATTTGCAAGCATCACCCCAGCCATGCCTACGTCACTGTAAAGAAACAGCAAAATGATATGCCATGGAGAGACATTCGTTTTGTGGAGGCCTGTTGCCAGCTGAAGAGTGTCCCTCTTGGAGGTCACCTTCCCACCTCTGCTACAGCAAGTCAGTGAGAACCTTAACCTACAGAGAGAGACAGCCTGGACTTTTGTTTGATGAAGGACTTTCCCAGCACCTCCTACCAGCTAAGCTGTGGGAGTAAGAACCAGCTGACCTGATGGCACCCACCTGTAGCCTCCTTAGACCCACTTCACAGATGGGCACACTGAACCTAAGGCCAAAAATTAGGTTCAGCTACAAAATTCAGATGAGAAGCTGAGATCCCCTGCATCACCTCTCCACATTGCCTGTTCTGTAGAGCCTTTTCACAGATCTTCAAGTTTCATAAGCCAAGATTTTGGGTGTCTCTGGAAAGAAGCTGGTGAAAGCCAAGTGTGAGATCAGAGCAGACTCCTCTCTGCTTTCCTACGCACAACCCTCAGTGTGAACCCATGAACAAAGCCAAGTCTTTCTGCAAAGAGTGAGATGCTTGCACATCCTTTTTACACATTTTAATTACAACAGTGGCACAAAATAAATCCTGACATGGCTATGTGCAGCTGGCAGAGGTGGGGAGGTGGGTCTCCTTCCCCGGTGTGCTTGGGGGCCATCTGCCCAGGGTTGTGTGCTCAGGTTCCTCACGGAGCCACAAAGCCCCACGCAAGTGCAGAGGGTGAGAGGAGGCCAGAGCAGCTGGGAGAAAGGCATCAGGACCTTTTTAGCAATTCTGGCTAGGCAGCAGTCTGCAAGGGAGCGAAAAGTTGGAAAATGGAAGAAGCAGAAAATTTTGGATGGGGGCTGCTCTGTTGCTGGGCTCTCGCTGCTCACCTCTCCCGAAACAGCACAGTAGGCACAGAGCAGAGCCATGAGCTTGAGCCACGTCCCTCTCTGGGCTGTCAGGTTTGGGGTTGCAGCTGCATTGGCAGCTTTGTCCTGTAGTGGGGTTGGCAGGGCCAAGTGTGTTCCCCACCGGGCTGGCTCATAGCTGATGATCTCAGGCAAGGATCAGCAAAACCCCAGCTCCTTCATAACAGGGCTGAAGGGATCCTGCAGAGACAGACATCTCCACACCAGCTGGGCTGTGAAACAGGACTGCCTTATCACCACTTCCCACTGGCTCACACACACCCCTGGCTGTGTGGGAGATGGAGTATTTGGGATGTCAAGTTTCTCAGGCTTCTTGATCCTCCAGCCCAGGTCTCTCTACCAGAAGGCCCTTATTATTTGGGGAAGCTGCAAATCCATGGTGTAACCTCTTCAATGACAACACAGGGGGAGGGAACAGCCTCTAATAAAACAGGAAGTTCCAACATGTAATCTGAGGTGTTCATTTCAATTAGGGATGAACTCCATTACTCCTCATGGTTTATAGCTGCTGTAGCTCTCAGCTCCTACGAAGGGTGCAACTACATGGGAGATGACTGAAAAGTCTGATGGAAAGAGTGGGTAATATTGCACAACACATTCATCAATGAAGTGCCCAGGGTCAGGGTTTATTTGAACAGGTCACTGGATGCCACCAAGAGGCTTATGGATCTTGCCCTGAGGAACAGAGCAAGTTAAAATGCCAGTGAACAAATCTTCCCCACAGCATTTAATTCCTGCTTAGTCCTGTTTGGAGTTGGTGAGTTAATGGCCTAATCACTTGTAACAAAATGGGCCAGCTTAAGCACCAGGGAGAGTGGGAAATCATAGTTTCCCCTGCTGAGTTGGCATTTATCTGTATAAACAGGAGCAGGCTGGGTTACAAAGACATGCCAGAGTTGAAAATAGAGGGAAATCAGGGCTTAGTCCTCTCATTTACCCACACTTATGAGCTAGAGCAGCAAAGGTATTTATCTGTCCTGCAGTGGCATATGGGTGTACATCTGCCCTAAGAGGTGTGTTGCACAGGTCACAGACCAGCTGTCCGCTCTCCTGCAGGAGCCTGAAGATACAGGCCATAGGTAGGCAAACACATCCAAATACTGCAGTTAAATCCCATGTTTACTATTCCTCCCTTTCATGCTCATCACCACTTGCAGGGCAGTTCATATCTGCAGTTCAGTGGATCAGCTGCCTGACAAGCCACTCTGACCATGCTTGGGGAGAGGACTCAGAGGGATGAGCAGTAACTGTGTTTCCTCATCCCACCAGGATCCCACCACACCCTCAAAGAAACAGACAGTATTGAAGCATCCCTCCAACAAAGCACATTCAAGAGCTTTCACCAAACAAATCCTTCATTTACTTCAAAATGTAGATGATGTTTTCAGCTGCACCCTGAAGAAGACACGAACTCCTGACTGGTTTCTCAAAAGCCTGCATTTAGAGACCTCTATCTCACTGAAAACTTCTAGTGAGGAGCTGGGCATCCACCAGCCTTAGTGGGGATGTCATCAGCTCATCATCAGTCTCTTCCCATGTCCTGAAGTTACCAACACTCTAGGTCTAGCAGTGCAACTATACGAGAGTTGCTCTCTACAGCTCCCAGAGTTGCCTCATCTGCTCACATCTGGACCCATGTGCTGACAGCAAATGGTTATGCGACTTTCTGCCCCACCTGCACAGTCCAGTCCTTTCCTCCACTAGTTCTGGTATGCATGTAACCCTTCTGGAGAGCTGATTCAGCTCATTCACTTGGCAAAAAGTTCATGGATGGATGAGACAAGCACCTGAGTTACTATAAGAGAAACAACAGGGATGTCTGGTCACAGCAGTGGCAGAAGCAGGACTGCTTCTGTTTGATGACAGTAAATGGCTGTAATTCATCTCACCAACCCACTGGTGTAGCCCAGCCTTAACCTACCTCTTCCAAGAACATCCAGTTTGGAAAATGAATAAATAAATAAATAAAGACATAGATAAATAAATAAATGGGGTTGTGTGTTACATTATTGCTTTAAGCCAGCATCATATAGGGGAAACAAAATGTCAGTGAAGTTATTTCAGGAGGTAAGGGGATGGGAGTACCCGGAGGAGTGAGGATGATCACAACAAGCTGACAGGGACAATAACCTCTTACCCTGACTCAATTCTATCTGGAATAACATGTCTGATCACAGCCTGAGACCGCAAATGAAGAGCTAGAGGTATGAGTTTACCTACCCCACACATCAGTCATCACACCCAGCCACACTCTGCCGCAGCACACCTCTGAGAAACCATTCTAACCATGCTGCATCTGTGGTTTTGCAGACTTGAATTTGTAATTGCAGGCTCAGCACTCACTCTTTGAAAGCCAGCCTGTTGTATCTAATTCCAAGCAGTGCCCTGCCTAACAGTCATGAGCAAGGTGCCAGCTAAAGCTACGCAATGAGGCTATTATTATAGCTAGAGAACGAGAGGCATTGCAAGGAAAAGACCTTGGCAGCCCAGATGGAGGACTACAGAGACATGCATGAGTATACGCATGCTGCAAATAATTGCACTTACTACTAACAGCCCAGCTTCACTGAACTGCTGCTGGAGTGGCAGAGGCTTTGCAAGAGACTCGGACCTTTGTGAGCCTGCCACGTTTGCAAGCTTGCACAGAAAATACGCTCCTCTTTCCGCTACGTTTTTCCACTTGTTACCATGACGCAGAAGAATCTCAGATCGCTGCCGCCAACTGATTAAAGGAGGGTACAGAGGACAGTCCCCACCTTATTTGTCTATCAGTTAATTAGCACACCGTTCGGTGCTATCGATGAAGGTTTTGCTTTGTTTTCTTCCCTTTGATAGGGCTCAAAAGCAGGTCTTGAATACAGATTTCTTACCCTGAAAGAAATGACGAACTACATCCACTGATGTCCTCCATCACAGATCAGCTGTTTGCATGGGACTAGGGAATAGGAGGGCAATTTCTGCCTCACTTGAATTTCCAGGATGTTAAAGAAGAAAGAAAAAAAAAAAAGGAACCTTCCACTTATTTCATATCTGGCTGTGAAAAGCGAGCACCATCCTAATGGCAATTAGAGCTTTAATGGTACAAGGTACCAAAGATCCCAAGCACTTTTAGAAAGAACCAAGCGTGTGATTCAGTGGCTCTGGTGAAACTCCAGGCACCCCTCAACTCTCAGCACCATCTGCTTGATGAAAGATTCGGAGTTATCTTGAAGTGTCACAGCGCAAAGTGTGAAAGAAGCTTCCTTCCAACCTGGAAACAACACACTTTTGTGACTAATGCCTGGGTTTTATTTATACACACACACACACATATATATATATACGTCACCATCCTTTAGCTGGATGCATGTGGGTCCTGCTGCCTGGATGGGCCCCTGCTGTTGTTAATGGAATTCTGTGCAAGCGTGAAAGACTTCCCATACAGATCGGATTCCCTGACAAGGACCTAAATGTAACATAAACTCTGTGCAGATATAGGACTCACCATTTGTAAAGAACCTCAGCAGTCTGAAAGGGCAGTGCATCATACTAGCTACTCAGTCTAATTCTGGTTGTTCTCTCCACTAACTTTCACTGACATCACTGGAGTTAAATTACCGTAAATAAGGTCAGAATATGCATGATTTTATTTATTTTTTTTTACCTAGTTGAAGCTGATCAACAGGTTTGGGTGTCCATCAGTGACCTTAATGGAAGTCCTTATGCTTCTAAAATATGCAAGATGTACCCAATTACACGTGTGTACGCATGCCACGAAATGCAAGCTTAGTTATTATCAAGGTAACATCTAGAGGTTTTGTGCCCTAGAGTCCTCTTAAGCTATGTAAGGCAAAACCAAGAATCAGTTCCCACACTGAATAGCTAATGTAATATAAGTTTAAAATGGATAGAGGACAGATTCATTGGATATAGAAAGCACCAAGAAACAATTAAACAAATAGTGGTCTCAGGGACAGGAGACCTAGCTCGTCAGCTGCTTAACGCTAACATGACACATGAACCCAAAAAAATTAATGTCTTCAGAGGGATAACTGTCCCACCCTGCACAAAGTGTGTACATCCATATGCAGTAAGTCAAAAAACATAGGAGCAGTGTTGCTTAATGGTAGGTGCCACCTGCTACTCAGAGAACATCCAGGTGGGCATGGCCAGACTTCCAAGAAGAACTACAGCTGCACAAACAGTTGGCCAGATGGAGCCTGCAAGATCTCTGCAAATTGCAGGAAGATTATGCAACCTTGCTGGAAATGTTTTGGAAACAGCATTCATTCTTTTTTCTGTTCGCTCAGCAGGGTTTACAGTCATAGTAACTTCATCTATCATTTTCACAAGGAGATAAGGGCAAGGAAGGTGTGGGGCAGATAAAGCATCTCTCCTTTCCCCGCCCTCTCACTTCCTCCAGTACAAACTTAAAAGCCGCACGATGCAGCTCATGTGAGCTCCTCTTATCTAGTTAACACAAGGTAGGAGAATGTATAATTAGTTTATTGCTTCCTGCAGCTGTACCACCTGAAGCTCTGATCTATCTCATCAAATATCGTAAATGGCTGTAAAGAGGGACAGACATGGTCCTGTCTTGCAGAACCTCTAGAGCACATGCAACCAGCATGGGGGTCTCTGTAGTTGAAGGCATTTTGCTGCCACCTTTCAGAGGCCACTAGATCCAACATCCAACAAGGATGTCAGCAGACTGTTACAAAAATGTTCAGGCGAGTTTATCCCTTATCCCGTAGACCAAGGTATAGAACGCATTCACTTCAGATTTATTCAAGGAGTTTTTACACAAACAGATCTCAGGCCTCTGACTAGGTTCACCTGGCCTGACAAATATTTCATTGTTTGTACAGCATAGAGCAAACAGACAGACCTGCAATGTATGGTAGAACTCTAACTTTACCTAATTTTCAATCACCTAATTAAGCAATTCCTAAATTCACTATATATAGTCAAAGAAGAGAAGAGCTCTAGAGGGAGATGCTGCTAATCAAGGTTTCCCACCTGGCTGTGCCCTGATGTAATTTGAATAAACTAACATATTCCCTGGTCTCTTAGAGGGGAGGGTGCTTTGCTTTGGAGAAGGTGACTTTGTACATCTCAAATTTCTGATTTCTGAGAGTGTCAGTTATGGAAAAGGCCACCCAAAACTCATGATGTTACATGCAATATAAGTGTAAATTATTATAAAAGCATAGTCTGATTAGGTCTCTAATTGCTTATTGGAAAAACCCTAAACCTTCCACAGTGATGATGATAAAAAGCATGCGGTGAACAACATTTTCCAAAAAAAATGGGCTATGTTCTCTGGAACAGCACTTTGTTTATACATGATTTGGTTGATTCCCTCCCCCATCCCCAGAGGCTCTTTTCTGAGGGTGTTTGAGGAACAAACAGTATATGAGCCGCTGACAATATTTACTGAGAGAGTCTGGTAGCAATCAAGTAATCTATATGTCTGCTTCTCATTATTAAATATTCCAAACTTTTATTGAGATTATTAGAACCTATTTAATGGCTCATTGAACTTAGAAACCATACAATTTTCCTATTAGCCATTTCCATCTAAATATTTATGATAGCAGCTCATACAAGAAATAACAAAAGGCACAAAAAATGAGGAAAAGCGAGGCATTTCCTCAGCCGCCTGGGAGCAAGATCTCTCTGTAACTCTAGACTAAACCAGTGGTGCAACTTAAAGGAAGCTAACTGAGAGACACAAAGCAAATCCGTGGATGATGAAAGGAGAACCTGACCATGTCTTTAAGGGAGTCTGCATAAATTTGGATATAAGACTCTTTTCCATGATTAAAGAGAATATTTATAACTACTCATTTCATTTCTTTTGGGTGTGGTAAGGAGTCTTCCAGTTGAATCACTATCTGGTATAAACAGATTTATCTATTTCTAATTAGAATATAAGCCAAATTTCCAACACATTTTCCACCTGCATACTCAGGGTCTCCACAGCTGTGGAGGGGGGAAAAAAGAAATCAGTATGGTTTCTTCTTTGGATGGAATATTGATGCAAGGCCAGGAGAGCCCCCAAAAGGAAGATTTATTTTGATGAAGACACAGTCTTGAGAGCTTGGGAACAAATTGATACAACCTGTATCTTCAGATACTTTAAAACCTCTATATTTTTAGACACTCTGGAGCCTGAGCTATCAGCAGAGCAGAAATGCAGAAGACAGGACTGTCCTGTTTATCTGATCATGAGAAAGGACAATCCTACTGACAGAATCCTTCAGTTCAGGTTATTTGGGTGCAATTCTCTGTACCAGTTGGAAAGTGCAAGCAAAATCAATGCAAGGCTACACCCTCAGATGAACATGAAGAAGACACGAGCTGTCAGAGCAGATGCCCACCATCTCGCTTCTGCTCTATGTACGTTCCATGAAATCAGACACGTTTTAGTCCAGTTGCATTAACATGCCACTGAGCCTGAGTTAAAATGCCTTGTCACTAGACAGGAATTGTGGCCCAGGCTAATATTACGATGCACAGCTTCTAGGCAGGATCTGGCTTGTACCCAGCTGGCTTGCAGTACTGGGAAAAAAGGACATGAAAACTTTCTGACCCATCCACAAACACTGAAGTTCAAGGGCATAATCTGCAAAATTGCTGCCTCACTGTACAAACGCCTCTAGTTTTCAGCTTAAGGTTGTGTAGGCTCTTAATGTTCTGCTAGAGGGCTCTGTAGGAGTGTTGCACAAGAAGAGCGAAACTTGGCATCTAGCTCTCTCCTAAACCTGATCAGGAGTGTCAAAAGCCAGCTATTTTTCCTTTTGGAAAAGAGAGAAAGTGAGGTGTGTACAACTGAAATTGTCAAAAAGGTGAATCAACAACAACCCAAAACGATGGGACATTCAGTGTTTTCTGGCTTTTCCTTTGCTGCAGGGGTAAACGACTTGAGCAGAATAGAGAGTAATTCCACCCAGACTGCTGTGAAAGCTGGTGTGGGACTGGTTATGTGCAACATACATAGGTATGACTGGGAATCTAAATATAGGAGTGACGAATCACTAGGCCTGGGAATTCCCCACTGACGTAGTCATTGTGATGCTGAAGAAGAGCATGGCTCCAGCTAAATTAGGTCATGAGATATTAGCACCTTTCTCTTTATGTTCCTTGTTCATAAGGAAATAAAATAACACAGGACCTACAGATAATAAGATTACAAAGCCAGTATTCGAAAGACATATAATGGGAGAAGTGAAGTCATATAAGTGCTTCCACTTATATGCATGTAAGGGACGCTCCTTTTCCAGGAAGCTTAATCTCCAAAATGACTTCTAAGGAATCCTGTCATGGCAATGCAAGAAATAACAAACCTCCAACTCTCTTCTCCTCCCTTCTGATCAAATTTGCTGCTCCCAGAGTAAAACCACTGGAAAATGCACCTGTTTTCATGCAAAACATAGCATCCTTGGTGAGAGCTGCTCTAAGCCAAAATGCCAAGCCCTGCAGAAGAATGGCAGGACATGACCTCTCATTTACTTCTGCTGACTCTTGCTAAGGTGGGAAGGTGTAGAAATGTCTGGTAGCAGGCAGTGGGATAAGGCACCCTGGGATATACAGGGACATAGGTGCACGTGTCTGCAAGTGAATAAGATAGTGGGCATGAGGAAACATGATCTTTTCAGACAGGAACCTCAGGCAGGGGAGTGTGGACTAGTGGCCACGCTAATGTACAGTGTGTTCCTTGACCTACACTCTCCATTCATGCTGCCAGCCAAAGGATATCAGTAATTAGTTGCCTAGAAAACCCCAAATGATTGGCTGCATGCATGGAGAAGTTGAAGAAAGAAATGCATCCCACTTCCCCACTTGACCCAAGCTGCTGATATCACAAGATGACACTCTGCGGTGTGTGGTGGTACCTCAGCTGAGCCAGCACTGCCCTAAGTATTCCTGCTGCAGGCAAGGCTCCTGGGGTCTGCACTGTAGGAGGGCAGGGGCTTCAGACTTGAGTGTGGAACTAGGTCCAGGTTCAAAAAGGAGCATATAGACCCTGCACTGACCTCAGAAGAAGGTCTGTCATGTCAGAAAAAAAAGTCCTTCCCTGTGGAATAGACTGTCTCTTTTACACTCAAAAATCTCTATTACATTGTCAGGATGACATCACACTAACTCAGGATAGACCCTGTTTCCATAAGGCTGCCCTACTTCAGTGCATGCATTGCCTAATTGCCCTTCTTCTCAATCAGCTCAGTAATGAAGAATATGTCATCACCTGCTTTCTTTTTAAACTACAGCAAAGCTGAGGCAAGAACATGATCTCCCCTTTTTTGTCTATGATAAACAACCTGCTTGAATGATAAACTACAGTATAAATAAAAGCAAGGAATCATAAGCAGCATACTGAATAACTACAAAAGAGTATTGGTTTTCAGGCTATCCTTTTATCAGATAGTAAATTAGATATAAAGCCATTTAGTTGAAAGATAATAAGGTTTATGCAGCTAATAAGTCAATCTTGTAAGGAATATTGCTGACTTCATTGTCTGTGTTAAGCCAATCTCTACTTGTTAAACCTCTGACCCTCCCCTGGGTCTCATTCTGTAACCCGTGAAGAGTGACTGGACTTTAAAGGACCTCGTCCTCTCCAGTAGAGTTTGAAAATGGAGAGAGGTAGCATAACAAAACACAAAAACATAAGAGCAACCACACTAGGTTAGACCAAAAGTCCATCTAGTCCTGGATCCTGTTCCTGGCAAGGGCTAAGACCATGCAGAAAGAAAAAGAGCAAAGAACAAGGTGAGCATATGGAGATACTTTCCCAGAGTAGTCCTGCAACCTGGACATTTCTATCTCAGAAATCTCAAGACTAAAACTTACGATGTATTGTTCAGAACTGGCCTGCTTCAGCACTTCTGCCCTTCACATCTTCATTACGATGGTACTGCCCTGCCACACTCCAGACTATCTCTGCTCAGTCCTGTACATACATATGACAAGGCAACAGAAAACTGACCACCTAGCTAGATGAAAGATTAGACCTGAGAAGGTAGCCAGGATCACTGAGAGACCTGGGAGGAGAACCACACCTTCTGACTCCCAGTCCCATGACAGCACCGTCCTTCGCAGCACCCTCATTTCTCCACGCTTTTGCAGAAGCTGGTCAGCCAGCACATGTGCTTCCCCTAATTTCCTTTCTCGAGTCTCTCGGCTACTTGACACCTTCAAGACAAACACGATAAATCTTTACTAACGCATTCAGTGAGCAGTGCTTATTCCTTGTACAGTTTCACTGAAATCTAGGCAAAGCATTATTGACGTTGATGGAATTTCCCCTTCTGCTAGCTGAGTGCAAGAACAGACGAAGCCTGGCTTTACTACATGAGATTGATTTCTCCACACCTACCTTTCATCGCTTTCTGGGGATAGAAAGAGGAAAACTCCACATCCGTCACAAGAGAGGAGAGACCCAGAGATAAGTTGCAGCGCTCTTGTATGAACACCAAAGCTCCCAGTGCTGCAGCAGAGAAACAGGGGACAGCAGACCATACAAGTACCTGAAGCCCTCCAAAAACCTCATTCCATGACATACAGCTGCACAGCATTGTATAAGCATATGTCTTAAACCAGAACAGTGACCATAGCTTAAACTCTTGCATTTTTCTCCATATCACAGCTTGATGTTCAAGCCATGGTTCTTCCAGCCACTTTCCCTCTCTGATGGGTTTGGAAACTGTGCATCCTGCAGTGGTAGTGTTCCTCAGCAAGTCTGATCAAACAGCACCTTGATTTCAAATGTGGAGAGGTTTTCAAATGAGATATTAACTTCAAAGTTTGGGGGCTATACATTATGACTGGAAACTAGAAGGTACTTTCTCTGACCCCTTTTCCAGTCCTTTCTCTGGAAAGAAGTAGCAGATTTTTCCAGGCATCTTACGGTTTCACAGATTAGAAATGCAATGGTCAGTGGAACTTATGATAGTTTAATCTCCCAGTTGGTTGGTTGGTGGGTTTTGGTTTTTTTTATTTTCTAAAAAATGTTATAAAAGCCCAAAAGAAAAAAAAAAAAAAAAAAAAAGGTAATAATTAAATGGAATTTGATAGCATAACACAGCATCATATGACACAAAACTCTGGAAATCATGGGAAACATAAATATATGGCAGTGGTAGTCATTGCATAATGTTTTAGCGTGCAGCAGAGAGCACTCTTTGTATCTCTGTTAGATTCAGTTTCCTTGCTGCCATTGAGGAAAGTTTGCTTAATAGTGTCAGTTAAGGCCTCAGCCTTTGAATTCACTGTTTTCATCTGCAGAAGAAGAACAGGTGGCAGATCAGTGTATTTCAGGATACAGCTTAAGTGAGGGGCATGTGTACAAGTTCTCTGGGATGTAATTTTTAGTGGTGTCAAAACTGCCATAAAGATAAAGGAACTTAAAGGAAAAATATATACATCTGCAAATGAGTTCCGTCTTTTCAGTTGACAAGCACTGGAATTAAAAAGAAATACAGGAAAGCAAAATAGAAAAGGACGTTCACCCATCCATTCCCACCTCTTCAGAAAACTGACCATGTGTGAAAAAAATATCACACACAGGAGACAGCTCCTCTCCCTGAGCAGGCTGGCTATGATGAGACGAGCTACAGTGCCACTCACCTCAGTGCGTAAGTCTGTCCAGACTCCTCTCGCGGGGGTCCTTGTTGGTAAAACGGGGCCTCGCAGCACATTCTGCACCCTGGAATGTCATTATGTTATTACTAACACTTATTTGTGTAGGGGTAGCTTCCCAAAGGTCTCCCTTTCCAGGTCAAGGACCTCATTGTGTTTGGCATAGTAGAAAGAGAAAATCTGTCCCCGAAGAGCTGACACTTTAAACAGAAATACCAGCAGTAGTGACAACCCAAATCGAAATTCCGGAGATATTTCATTTCTTCGTGTCATCAAATCACTTGACTGTGAGTCAGACAGAATTGGAAAAAAAGAAAAACATGCTCAGGGATATACTATACATAATTTATTACATAATTAAATGTTTGTGTGTCAGCTATCCTTAGATGTGGGTCTTCCAGCAACCACTAAAAACAGGAGTCCACTGTAAAAACAAATAGGTTAGCACCTAACGGCTGTAATCTGCACTAATGCAGTCACTTTAATTAGGAGCATTTTTCATTTCATTGTGTTGGTTTAGATTCATTTTTTGGAGCTAAATTGGCCATGAATGATGAAGATACTGTAATTTGATTTTACACCAGATGTAATTGGGCCAACTGGGCATCATTTTGTGAGTCATTGTACACAGCACTGCAGAAAGGAAAGCATAGGAGGGGACTGGGATTTTTAAGCTTGAGAAGATGCTGACCTGAGAAGTACATGTCTATGTCAATCCTGGCGCTCGAGAGAGGTTCATGTCCAGTGTGACATTTCATGCACACCACCAATACAGGCTCCTTAGTACTCACTGGATAACATCTATTCAAAGGCATTAACTTCCCCAATTTTTTTATTAAAGCTCAGGAATGGACAAACTGAAAGGTTAACTCTGTCCTCTGGGCAAAGGGAGACAGGGAATATCATCATCTAATCATGCTGCAATTCCTGGGGATCAAGCAGTTCAGCTACTTGAGAAAATGTAGCATCTCTACTGACAATTCAGAGACGTTTATAGGGACACATTTAAAGTTGTACTGTGCAGTATTTATACTGAAATGTTACTTGATTCAGCTCAAATAGAGCTGGATTATTTGTAATTTCTCCTGTTCTCTACAATTTCCTCACCTGAGTGATCCCCGACTTGTGGCAGACATGCCATTAAGATTACAAGAGTGAACAAAAACATACCATGGTAGTAAGAGAGTCCAGCCAGACTGCATCTACCAGAACCAAAACCAGCATTTTTATTTTTTTTTAGTATTTATAATGTGTGACTGACACACTGAGAGCCAACAGCTCCAATTTTAAATGAGATATTGATGAAGTGTTCATTGTTCATCCTTCTTTGTCTAAAACCCAAAACACATCCAGTGGCTCCAGGGATGGTTCTTTTCTCTTTCACCAACAAACATGACTGCTGCAGTAGTGTCCTGGACCCAGTTCTCTCCTCCCATGGAAATCCTCACCTGCTTTTCCAAGTTCACCCCATGAGTGCGACCTCAGCTCCACGACCTTCTCAGCAGTCAACACTGGCACTCAAGGACATGTACACCCTGTAGGTCTCATCCAGCATTTTACTTTCCTTCCTTTCTTGCTCACATAGCCCATTTCCAGACATCAGAAAAGGCCCTTCATGACAGATGGTGTGGTAAATGGCAAATGACTCACCATGCACCTTCTACACCAATTTGTTTCAGAAAATGAGCAGGCTTAGCATTAGTAGCACTTCATTTTAAAGCTAGGTACCTCACATTCGACATCTGAATAGGTGGGTTGATTCTCAGGCTTTCTGAGCACCAATTTCCCATCAGCAGGTCACATTTTTGTGGTATACTATTCACAGAGTAGATGTCCCAGATAAGATGTGGTGCTCAGTAAACATCAAAGACAAAGGAACATAAATCACATACAAATATCTTAGCAATCTTTTTTTTTTGCTAGCTAGCCACAGACATGCATTTTTAAAACTACATTTCAATTTTCTCCTCTCCTATAAGGTGAAGTCTGGCTGCATTTTTAATTCTTTTTTTCTAGCAAAATTTTGCAATTCTATAACTCTCATTGTCTTGGATGTGATATGAGTTTGAGAGTCTTGGCCTTCCTTTCCATTCATGGGTTACAGCAAAGTTAAACTAAAGACTAAACTTAGCAAATTTTGTCCACTGACATCCCAGACATGACTTCCAATAAAAGAGCAGATTGCACAAACATTCTTAAGAGAAATTTAATTTAAACTAATGTGATTACAATATTTATTGAAGAACCATACACAACCTCAGTAGAAACTTGTATATAGCCCTGGGAATATCAAAATACAGACCTTTGTCAGTCTCTATAGGACCACAACATTTCCAATACTTTAAAACATAACTTTGAGTAAGAATACTCTGGGCATTGTGAGAGGGACTTCTGAGGTCCCAGGATCTTCAAGCCCTGCACAAAAGGGTATGGATGTACCATGGAAGGATAACGGTACTGCCCTCTTCAGTAAATGGCGTTAAGATCTGCTGATGAAAAGCACTAGAGGAGAGTGAGGTACTATCTATGCCAACACTCAAATCAGACAGCCTCATGTACAATCTGTTTATTTTTATAGTGAAGTATATTATACTGCCAAAAGGACACTTCATCATCTATAATAAATATTCATCTACATGTATCATGCACTTGAGCTGCATGAACGATGAGATCAGAGTACAGAAATGAATGAGAAACTCATAAGATAAATGTCACCTTTCAATGTTGTTGTTGTGGATAAAGTGTAGATGCATATAAACAAAGTCAATTATTTCATGCAAGTGTTCCTTGACTCAACATAAGCTGTTCCTTATGCCTAGACTAAAATCCTAAAGCTCATCACTTACCTTTCATCAGAGAATGGCAAGAAGAAACAGCGTGAAGTTCCACTAATAGGATAATTACATACAGTAACACACAAAATTCATCACGTATATTTTCCCAGAAACAAAGGTCGCATGCTATGGTTTAGAACAAATCCTCACCTGTGCTTAGTAAATAGCTCCATTACCTACAAAAGAAATATTTTGATTAACACTAGCAGAGAATGTGACATAGAAATTGAATTTCCACATGTAGTTATCACCCAGCAATGACTCTGAAGCACAGCAAAACATGATTTCTGTGACTCGGGTCTAGTAAAAAGGGAAAACAAATTTTAAGAATTCTTTAACTTTGCTGATATATATATATTTTTTTTTTAGTATACAGAGTTTGGATTTGATAGTTTTTGAATATATGAACATAACATTTTTAGTGTTATCCTTAATTTTTTAGGGAAGGAAATATTTTTCCTGGAACAGTCTTTTATTTAGATTTAAACATACAACTGGTCCATGAATATGCAACAACGGCTTTCCATGAGCAACATAAAGAACAGTAGATGCAAGAACTGTAATTTGTGATATGCCCAAAGAGGCAAAGTTACACAGTCCAGGAGGCCCTGTTTCCTATGTTCTGTCATCTGCAAATAAAACAAAACAGAAATAAATTGTCTTGAAGAAGCAGTTTTAAGATTCAGTAACTTGTGAGTGTTAATTCTGAAAATGTGTTTTATGCTAGTAGGAAGCCATGGATGGTGGTGTTATGGCATGGTTGCCTCTACTACAAGACATTGGGTTTAAAAGTTATGAATAACCATTCTGGTCATATTTTGGATTTTTTTTCTCTTCCAGCTAGAAGTTTGGTGTCTTTTTAACATCACATCCCAAACAGCATCTGAAGGTTCAGTCATATGACTGAACGCAATCACTTTGTGGCTGCTTAGCAACTTAACTGTGACTTCCTTCCTGCCCAGGTGGAGATAAACACCTATACACCACACTTGGGCCACACATCCCAGGCCACAAGGCTAAACACATTAATTCATCTCAGGTAAGACAACTCGATTTACTTCATCTCACAGAGGAGGCAGCACAAAAACAGGGCACGGTCACTCATTCAACCAGCTTCAGCTCCACACTTGCACATACACCGAAATATTTTTCTCTCACGCTGTCCAATAGCATGACCCAAAAATCCACCAAAGCCAACTATATCACTTGCACGAACAAGGGTTTGGGCTTTAAATATCCCTTGCTTTCTAAGTAAGCAAGGAGCCCGTTCTGCCAACACTTATTGACTCCAGCAGTAAATGTGTTGCATGTGTTTCCTTGGGGGCTGCAGCTTACCACTCTGTGAACAAGTGTTTGCAAGATTGGACACTAGGTTTTCTAACTCATGCCTCCGCACCAAGAGCTGGCCAGCCTCGCCTGCAGTTTTACTGAATTGTGGGTTAATGAAATATAGGAGAATAAACAGAGATGCTGTTCTCTTGAAAGGCACTACATCTGAAAATTGGAAGGCTGCAGTACATTATACCACCAACCACAGGGTCATAATGTCTAAATACATCGTATATAGAAAATAGTTACTGAAAAGTAAGTATAGTCAGCATTTGTAATAAATAATAGCTAATAAATAGTGAAAGCATTACATCCTAGGATGTGCGCTCCTATGTCTTCCATTATTTAGTAATTTATTGTATGAAATCCATTGACCTTTCCAAGCTTTCCTTTTCCCTTTCTTTTTTTGTGAAGTAAGAGTGTTAATTATGCTTTAGCTTTTTTTATTGAGCAACATTAGCATACAAATAGGCCATCAATAACCAATTACAATCTCCATTTCAGAAAGAAGAGAGCTACAATATTAAGTGTGGCTACTCACACATACACACAAGCCCTTTTAAAAAAAGAGAGAGAAACTCACAATTGAATAATACAGGAATGCACAGGAAAATCAGAAAATGATAGATGGATAAATACCAGGGTAGCTCTGAGGCAGGGAATTCAAAAAGGTCCTTCTTATTCATCGGCCAAATGTAACTCTATCAAAATAACCCTAGTTTTCCCCAGACTGCTCTGCCAATGACTCCAGAGATTAAAAATCTGTTCAGATCTCATGCTGGTAACATTTATGAATTTTACTCAAGTGGAAACTATCAGTTGTGTCAAATGGCACTGACTTATGTCTTAAGCAACATTTGACTTATTGCCAGTGAAACACTAAATCTGCTTGCTGCTTTTTTATAGTGGGGAAACTATATGGGAGAAGGGGTTATTTGTTGCATTTATTACTGTAAGAGTAGGTTTGTGCTAAAGATGAATAATAAAACAATTGCCATAATATTTTGTTCTGTGAATATAATACATTGCTGCTGTGTCTTTCCTCTAAGACCTAGTTCAAACCTGAACCTGCACTGATTTAACCGAAGATGTTATTTAAAATCTTTTTAATCAAACAAGTTTCACTTCATAATGATGCTCTAAAATTGACTTCAAATTCAGCTAGAGGGTAAATTAATTTTAACGTGTCCACACAAGATATTTCCACATGTTTACCTAACATTTAAATCCATTTAATCTTAAAATCACTTATATCTAAACATATGGTCAATCAGTCACTGCAGTTACAGAAGTCACTGACCCTCAGCTGAAATGCAGTAAATAACCAGATGCTGGTTTATAGACTATTGTGAAAAATGTAAATAGCTTACTTTAAAACCATCTTTGGTTGAAGGATGACCTCTTACATTGCCCTGCCTTGGTCTGTTGCAAACTCCTTATTTGAAGCACTTTATGCATATTCTGTTGAGGGAGTGAATGCTCTGGAAAAATATTGAGTAAACACCTTGAATTAATGAAGTCAAAACCTATGGAAGAAAAACCTGTTTACAGCTTTCATGCAAGTTATCTTGACCTCCTGCCCTATGTTTTTTCCATCAAAATTATCAATAAATCTTTGAAAACTATGTAACACTGATTGTCTAGAGGGTCATCTTTTGTTTTAGGGCTTCAGCAGACAAGTTGTGCCAATGTGCGAGATGATCCCCTCAGATGTCCACCTTGCCTGCCAGCAGCAAATATCATCTCCAACAAAGACACAGAACCACACAGTCATCCCCTCAGCAGACACCACCGTTTGCAACGTTTCTGTTTAACCAAATACAAAGATTAAGTTGTGAATTTCAGCAGTCAACCTGCCAACACTCACTCTGCCTTTCCATCTCCCCTGTGAGGGTGTTATCTTCTCAGTTGCCCAGGAGGATTCAAAGGACAGTTTCCCCTTCATGTAATTTAACAACTCTCCTCCAGGTTTCCTCCGGTGCAGGTAAGATATGAGGTGCTAAAGTCCTAGCTGCTGTCAGATGATTTCTGTGGCTTTAAAATACAATGTGACATGCCTAGACAGTGACAATTACATTTTAACTCCACTTTTCTCTTCAGTTCTTCTAAGATCTCAATTTTATCCTCTGGCATTTTAGTGCTTTACCACTGAAACTACGCATGACAGACACCACTTTTTCTGATGGTATTAGCACATCAGGTTTATGACACTGCCAAGGACCATACAGAAGAAATTTTCCATACCCTGATATCAGCACTGCAAAAGAGCATGAAAAAAAACTTGAGGAAAAATGTTCAAAGGAGCACGTTTTAGGGTAGAGCCCCATGAGATGGGGTGAGCCTATCCAACAAGTCATCGTGGTTCTCCCCATCTTTCCTCTCCTCCCCATGCCACTCTCCCATACCCCCCCCCCCCCCCCCC
>VXBL01007263.1:538686-548767 GCA_013400195.1 Aramus guarauna
CCCCCCCCCACACACACACCCTTATCTTGGGCTGGCTCTGATGTCCTTTGAACCACTCCTTTTCTCCAATTTGCTTCACTAAGCCAGCACAAATTACGCTGTAGGCTGGCAGGTAGACATCAGATGGTAGTTTCTGCAGGCTTAGTGAGCTGGAAGAGCTCGCAGGAAGGAGACTCAAGGACCAAAGTCAGTGAGAGGGAGCAATGAGGCTGTATAACCAAGACAAGGGGAGTGACACCCACCATTCGTGGAAAGGGCAAGTCACAAAAAAAACCCTTAACCCAATTTCATCTAATGTGGTAGCATGTTTCCAGTAATTTCCAAAGAGTTTGCTGACCCATTCGCAGGATTGCTGCTCTTGCAATTCTTTAAGCATCCAAGTGGTGCTGTCCAGGGAGTGCTACAGACAGGACAACATGGTATTGTGAAGGAATGCTTCCTACACAGACTTCCCCTCTGTTATCTTCATGCTTTTGGAAAATACCGAGAGAATAAGGCTGCAAAAAGACAAAAGGGTCTCAACTCCCTTTTGTCTCCCTACAAACTCCCTACAATAAGAGGGAATTGTTCTTTGGTGTACTGTTCCATTAGGTGACTAACAATGTGATAAAATATTATTTCTCCATAATCAATAGCACACTAGTCTTACAAGAATGAAAGGGACTTTTCAAACCCATCTCTCCAACATCTTAATTTGGATTTCTGGAATCTAAATGTGAGAGTTGCAATCTGAAATGTGAAAATTTAAATTTTGCTTTTATGTGCATTTAAAAATAAATGTATTTATTTGAATCTTCTATATTTAAAATAGAAAACATAATCAAAATGAGCATTTTCCTGAAAAATAAAATGTTAAGTATTCTAACTTGGCAGGAAATCTTTTTCTAGAGAATTTGAGCTCTCACTCTAATTAGATAGATTTTAGCACTCTCTTTATAACACTGCAAAAGCATATGCCAAGGCAAAGCTTTTGAAGGTAATTATATTGCAACTCATTTTCAAGATATTTCAAATCAGCAGCCCAGCCCAAAGACATCCATTCCAATTCTTTTCTGATTTTAGGATTGCTGAACATTCATACTTAATCATAAACACAGACTGTAGAACCACAGCTGTTATTAAAATGGAGATAAGATAAATCTTAATTAACTGATTGTACATCTGTAAACAAATAAACTAATCATATCTCCCTGAATTGCAAGGGACAGCTTTGCATCAACTTGAGAAGAAATTTTTTTTAATTTTTTACTGATTACAAATTACAGTAATAGAAAGTGTGCAGTATGAAAACAATAGATTTTTAACAGCTCTTTAAAATTTATCTCCATGATTTAAATTGAGAAAGCAGGGAGTGAATGTACATTGGTATGCCTGTCTCCCTAAAACTGAGGCATAAGTTGGGCTAGTAAGTGACAACTCAGTTATGGTGCTCTGTGTGGCAAATCCATCACTGGGTCAACTCCGCTAACTTCCTTAATGTTGCTACCATTCTTCTGAGAACTAAAGTAAAATGAAAAAGTTGAGATCACAGCTCTGATGCTATCTTGGCTTTGCTGATGACCACTTTTAGATATCTCCATCATCATTCTGTTGCAGTGGAGAAATTCTGATATGATCTATGCCAGTGGTTCAAAACCTTCCCAGTCTTCAATAAATGTCTACCTATTACATCTCCGTAAATACAGAATTCCACATCAATATTACTGGTAGGCTGTCCCAGGATTATTTCAATGACATTTTCATGCTTCTTATTGCTAAGGCAGAAGGAGGAAATCTTCTTTTAAGTTGATTAAAACTGACTGGTTCTGTGATGCCTTAGCAACTCTGTTAAAGTCACCAATTCATTTTACCTAAGCCATCGGAAAGAAAAAAAAATAAAACAGCTGATGATGTGAATTTCTGGGTCTCTCTTGCTTTGGCTGCATTCATTTGACGAAGTTAAGGCAAGAGGTTATGACCTGTTATTGCTCATACTCACATAAGTGAAGAACTGGAAGTATGGAATTTATCTGATTAATCCAACAGTATTTCTGAAATGACTAATGGCTACTCACCAAACAAAAATTGATATCACCAGACTGTTTTTGATGTTGTTTATCTCCAATGGAGGAGAAAAATGTGGCTGTTTCTAGATGCAATGGAATTTCGTTCAGCCTAGAAATGCTTTCAGCTGATGAAAGCTAAAGAGCTTTGGTAGAAGAGGTCAAACAATTGCCTTGAAAACAGTCTTGAGTGCAAAATTGTGTTTTAAAAGAATTACTTTCAATTTCTCATTTCCTTAATAAATGTTGATTTCTTTAAACATAAAACTGTAAAAGAAAATTATTCTTTTGGTTTGGTTTGTTTCGGTTTGCTGTGCTTTGCTTTTCAGAGGTGGATAGAGGAAGACTTTCAGTGAAAACTTAACATTTCAAAAAAATATTACAGTACTTATTTCACAAAAAATTTCAAAGGGAAAAACTTGCTACCAACTCTATTTTTCATTTTTCATGCTGTGTCTTTGAATGTGCAGTAGAAGTCTACACAAAGGCATTCTGAGATTACTTAAAGTATCAAAATATTGATATAAATAGACTTTCCCAGAAAATATAAAAGTACTGGCCAAATGTTAACTAAAATATTTAGGCAAGATTAGACAGCAGAGAATATTTGTATTTCTCTTAAGATATGAGGTTCTAATTTTACATGGATAATTTCACTCAGATTTTTTAATTGCTGAAGTGAGAGGCTGAGGTGTAATTTTGGCTTTGTAACTCACTGGTTGTTTAATGACAGCAAGGAAGGAAAAGCTGCCAAGCTTTCCAGTGAGATGAAGTTGAAAGTATATGTCTTTTTTATATGCTTAATTATAATCCTTACAAATTTTATAAAACAGCCAATTGGTTCAAGAAATGAATAAAATGTTAACGGGGGGTGGCGGGGGGAGATACATTAGTAGGAAATTCTTAGTAATATGCAAAATCAGCCATCTTTATCCATCATATATACATGTTCAGGAGAAAAATATTCCCAGATTAAGTTCGAAAAAGTTACTGCAATAATCCCGGGAATAAAATCATAAAATTAGCCTCTTGTACCTAAGCCAAGAAAAATAATCCTGGACTGAATGTCTCTCTCTCTCTTTTCTACTAGGAAATTAGATACTAGAATAAAACTGGGATGAGGAAAAAACCTTTAAAGTATCAAATAAAACCAAAGGAAATATATTGGGAAAAAAAAAGAAAAATTCTAAACTATATATTTAAAGGGCTATTTGGATGAAAGACTTGAGATAAAGCTACTTATTCCTTCTCAGTTTCTCCCCCTCTTTTCTATTTGGCTTCACTACAAAGCAGTAAGAACCATCTGCCTTTGGATTTTTGTGCTGCTTTGCCCATGGTGCTTCTATGAAATTTCCCTTGGGCCAAAATTTGCTGAGCAATCTTATCTTCCCAGGAGTCAGTGTTTTTAGGAGGGATTCAGCACCTCGAAATCACAAATTCCTATCACAGACTTTCTGCCTACGTGTGTCTGGGTTCCATTGACTCGCCCTCCTTCCACAGGGCTACACAAAGGACATAGTTTTTCTGCATTTCAGACCAAGGACAAGCACCTCCAGAGCTTGGGTCCATACCCACCATTCATTGCCTTTCTCCCTCCTTCCTTTCTTCTCCCAAATGAGGTAGGTAAGGTTGGGTTTCTAGGTTTTTCCCCCACCACGAGAAGGAGACTTGCTTTTACAGAGTCCTGACAAATCACTGCCTTCAGCCCCTGGCTGAGACCCAGACACGGAGTTGAACCGCTGAGGCCAAGGTTGCACATCAGATCAAATCCTCTCTGATCATGGGCTGCCACCTCTCCCCTCCCACAGTGACGATGTGCTCCCACCATTCTTCTGCAGCAGATCTAGAGGACCTGAGGCTGTAAGGTGAGACAGTTTGCCTTGCTGATCAGATGAAAAACAATCCCCTGGTTGTCTGAACTGTGATCTGAGCTTGCTCATCCAGGAGCCACAAGCACCCAACGTCAGACACAAGGTAGGCAGAAGGACAATGTGCAGTTGGAGGCACAAGGAGCAGGACCGCTCTTTGTAGGAGAATGTGGTGACATTGATAATGTCGAATATGAAATTGTACTGCAGGTAATGTGTCCTTTGCAAAGTATTTCCTGGAGGACAGCACATCCCAGAAATGCTTTGTAGAGTATCATCTCACTGAAGATTTTTTTGCTATATTAACTTCAATAGAGCATTAGTGGAGTAAAACGAGCTAGAGCTGCCCTTCCCACAGGGTAACATAGACCCCCCTCAGTCCTGGAATCAATGTTATAGGAGTGCCTGAGTTGCCTTTATCTAATATACGAATTAACTCAAAAGATCTGGCAATCAGTTAATTTTGGAAGAAAAATTCTCATCTGCACATGCCCTCAGCAAAGATCAGGTTTCTTTTTTTGTCTGATCTCTCTCTCCCCACTCTTTAAACTCCCCCATGAGAAAGTGTATCACCCTGTAGCTGTTCCCCAGCACACAGCCTGCTGCTGGCATGCAACCAGTGAAACTCCAACCCATAACAACATCAAGAAACAATTGCTGCTCCTGCTATCACAAGAATCCTGTTCAGCTTTGGGGGTGGGTGGCTCAATCTCAACGTTCATAACAGATCATCCAAGCCAATGAACAATTCACTTCTGGAGCTACAGATCAAGAAATCATAGAGGGATGCAAAATGCCACCCGAACACCTCTGAGGAATTATTTTCATATTGTGGAGATTTATTTGTAATATTGTTAAAGAGATTACTGTTTACAAGTAGCCTTGTATCTTTGAAATGTTTCTAACTAATATGTATTGGAGGCTTCCCCACATGCACACCACCATTATCTCTTGGGTTTAATACATTATCAGCTGTGGAAAACTGTGGGGATACTTAAAACATCAAACAAACTATTAATTTTGTGATTATGGAAATGGGCAAACTGTAGTTTGTTTCCTAGAACAGCTTGTCCTGGGGGACTTGAACACAGTGCTTGGAAAATCTTGGTGTGGTTTGTTTTGTTGTTTTTTTAAAACAAACAAAAAAACAAAACAAAACAAAACAAACAAACAAACAAACAACAAAAAAAAAACAAAAAACAAACAAAACCCCCAGATTGCTATTCACTGAGTGACCAAAGTAACAAATCTCTAAATATCACCCCAGACATTTAACTACATGCAGAACAGGCAAAAAGATTTTAAAAATCCACAGACAGAAAAAAAATTACTCTGGAGGGGGAATTCACTTAACCTGATGATTATCTACCAAAGTATGTGTCTGTATGTGGGCAGGTCACCTGAAGATGTCTTTATAGTCAGCAGAGAATTAGACAAACAAATTAATGAAGATGGTGACACAATTAATCTCATTAGTTTCCTACATTCTTAATTGCATCTTACCAGTTCTATTAACTGCTTTGACTAGATCTCCCTTGGCTATAATAGAAGTTCATGATGCAGAGATTTAAAAATGATGGACCTCACCCTAATCTGCAAGGTGTTCTCATCTCTCCAACAGCAGAGAACCTTCACTGTGGTCCATGCGCAATAAAGTTCACTTTCATATCTATATTTAATCTGAATCTTTCCCCCATTGGAAACCTGTATTGAAATCCTCAGCTGAGACCCTTCTAATCCATGTGTAACCATTTCAGAGCCAGTGTGTACAAATCTGTAAACACTATCCACTTCAGAGATCACTTTTGATACAAGGCTTAAGTAAGATTCACACACCTGAAAATTCTGTATTAAAAATGTGATGTAGAGGTACATGAAACATACTGACATGCCAGCTTGTCCGCTACCAGCCTAACTGCTCATAAATCACCTCTTCAAAAATGAACTAGAAGAGCACAAGAAGAATTCACTTGCAAATACCCAATGGCCCAGCATATACAAACTCCAAGTTGGCAGAATATTAATACAATTAGGAGATGAAATTATTTGCCTCTATCCCATAGTTTAGGCATAAGACAGCTGAAGAAAACAAACACAAACAAACAAACAAAACCCCCAAACCACCCTTGTGATGCCACGTATATATCATGCGGATGATTGGCCAGAAACCTTCCTGTTGCCTTGATCTATACGACAGACAGACAAACAGGTACACGACATGTCCAACTGCCCCTAGCAAAGGGGCATTGCAGGTTACAGTGGCAATGGTCATTCCCAGGCCCGTGAAGAAGCCCCAAAATCCACAGAGAGCCCGAACTGGGAATGACCAGGGTGCTGAGTACAGGGATTAACCTCCTCACTTTTGCGACGCCTCTTAGTTTTGGTTCGAATATGAACTCCCTTCTCAAGGCACAAGCCGTGCCTTTATCAGCACGACGTTAGCAGCTCTCATGAACAAGTCCCTTGACAGTGCACACTAAGCATTGCATAAGAAAGCAATAAACCACGGCGCTGTTGAACAGTGACCGCACGTTTTTACCCATACTTACCAGAAGCAAAGGAAGTTCAGAGACATAAATAAAACTGAGATTCAGAAGCTGGATCTTCAAGACTTGCTACCTGGGTCAAATCACGGCTTTCCACAGACTTCCTGTGCCCGTTTGGGTGTGTGGCCAAGCCTCTTTGTGCCTTATCCTCCTCTCCTCGCCAGCAAAGCAAGGAGAGTAGCACTTCCCTGTCTAAGGCTGAATACATCAAAGATTGTGATGTACCCACATATTTTGGCAATAAAGTTGTAGCAGTATCTCAGATAGATAAAATCTCCTGAAAACAAAATACTGGATTCTTTTAAAAGAATATTTTTTCAGTTCAGTCAAGCTAAAAGAACAATATGCATTATACAAACAGGTTTTCTGATTTAATTACCAGGGTTTCAAAGTCCCCTCCCGTACTTAACACTCAGGGTTATGGAACTTGTTGCCAAGCAATTACCCCTTAAATTTGCTTTAATCCATGCCGATCATTTCCCAGAGTTGATCATTACAGCAGATTTTAATTGCTTTTGTTGGCTTGTATGTTGCTGGAGTTCAAACAGAAGAGATTAACAGCAGGCTGCCAGTCGCAAAACTCTTTGAAAAAAAGGCGGGAAGCCAAGTTAAAAACCTCACAGTGTACTTTATTTCAAGGACTTCCAGAAATTATGGTTCACACCTATATTAACCTCAGAAAAGGTCTGCAGGAGTTAGATCCTGATCTCACTGCTATCAGTTTTATAGCGGTACCAGCCATCTGTGTCATATGGAGTGGCAGGCATGAAAGTCGGTACAGAAATGGAAAAACAAAGACTGAATCACAGCAGAAAAAAGGATAAGAACATTATCTCCAGATAGAGCAGTATGTGAGACAGCCGAGATATCGAGGGCATGTAAATCACAAGCCTATGTCAGTAGGAGAGACGGTCCCACACTGTCACTCCTTGTGTGGTTTGGGTTTGCAGGTCCCTGGGAGAGAAGGGCGCTGTCATTCGTACCCCGAACACGCAGCCCAGTTCCCATCCCTTCAGATCACATCGTTTATCTTAAGGAAGCTGCCAGGTGCAGCAAGAAGCTGGATTTCATCCATGATAAAAGTGATCTTTTCCTTCAATACCATGGTTTATCTATGAAGTGAAGCTGCTTTTAGAAGAGGCCCAGTATGTTTGCAGCATCCCCTCCCCCCATAATGAGGTTAACGCCCCCCATATGGCTGATACTGTGGAGCATTTGTCAGGAACATCTTCATTTAAACACCAGATATATTTGCAGCCATTCAGCACTTTTCCCTCTAGCCCAAACTCATCCATTCCTCTGTTTTTCAGTTTGTTTCCTACATGAACATAGAAAACCCCCACTATGTTTCCCTACTCTTAACACAGATTCAGGCTAATATAAAAAAAGAGGGAAGTTTTGTCCACACACTACATTTTTCTTCCCTCCCACACCGTCATTATCTCTTTTCCTTTGTAGCTCAGTAACACCTAGAAGCTTTGGCAGCACACTGGGGGTTTCACCAGTGCTTGGCATTGTACAGCTACATGGCGGTCTCAGGCTCTAATCAGGCTGGTATCACAGAACCGCAGCAAAGGAGTGACGATGTATATACATGCAATGTGCTTGGGAATGGGCAAAATCTGGAAAGAAGAAAGGGAAGGAAACCAAACAAACATCAAATACAAATATGATGAGGGATAACTGGATCTACAATTAGTGGTGGCACACCGCCATGATAGAGTGACAAAGTTATGTTTGTGTAGTTTACGTGGGAGGAACATGTTGGTAGGTGCTACAGCCACCAAGCAATTATCAGTCATATCGTATGTTTACACACAGCTGTGCTACGACAAGAACAGAATTTATAGGAAGGGAAAGAAAAAAAAGCTAACTTCATGGGAAATGCTGTGACAACCCAGCATAATGGGAGCCCAAAACAGCCTTAATCTTTAGATCAGGGCTCATGAAGAGTATCTTCTTACAAGTCCCAGTAGAGATACCCACCATGATCTCAACACAAAGGCCTGGAGCAAGAGCAATGTCACATTTGTGAAAGCAAAAGGCTGCATTCTGCATGCAGAGACTACAAGTGCCAGTGCTCCAAAGTTCTCCTTCCTCCTTCCTTGTTTAGCTAAACAGCTATTACTTATCTATTCATCCAAACAGATGTGTTCAACAAGGAGGTGCAATTGTGCTATGATACTCTCCAGTGTAATAGGCAACATTTAGCATGTAGCTGTAATTTCGGATCTTGCTACCTTGAACATTATTTAAACTGAACAAAATGGCAAATGAACCATAAGTTCTTGTACATCTTCATAGTTCTTTGGGGGAAAAAATCAAGACACTGTGGTAAATAGGAAATTTGAGAAACACAAAGAAATTAAGGTGGAGATCATCAACCTCAAGACAGAATATTTTAACTGAGAAACTGATGATGGACAGATGGCAGGCACTGTCTACACTGCGTGGCACAAGACTATCATACAAGGGGAGCAGAACCTTGAATAACAGAGATGGACTGAATGCAAGAGTACTAAATGCAAGGTCTCACATCTGGGAATTAACACCACTAATATTTATCATGACTAGGGGCTTAGGAAAGTGAGACAGAAGAAATTGTGTATACAGTCAACAGAGACCTATATGCCACCACTATGTTACACACATGAAAAAGGAGAATGCAATCCTAAACTGTTACAGGATGTGATATTTCAAGAAAAAATAAAGTGGGATTAAATCCATTTGGAGACTGGATTGAGAGCAGCCCTGAGGAGAAGGACTTGGGGGTGTTGATTGATGGAAATTTCAACATGAGCAGGCAATATGCGCTTGCAGCCCAGAAAGCCAACCATATCCTGGGCTGCATCAAAAGAAGTGTGACCAGCAGGTCAAGGGAGGTGATTGTGCCCCTCTGCTCTGCTCTGGTGAGACCCCACCTGGAGTACTGTGTCCAGCTCTGGGGCCCCAACATAAGAAGGACATGGACCTATTGGAGTGAGTCCAGAGGAGGCCACAAAGGTGAGCAGAGGGCTGGATCACATCTCCTATGAGGACAGGCTGAGAGAGTTGGGTTTGTTCAGCCTGGAGAAAAAAAGGCTCTGGGGAGACCTTAGAGTGGCCTTCCTGTACCTGAAATGGCCTGCAGGAAAGATGGGGAGGGACTGTTTATCAGGGTGTGTAACGACAGGACCAGGGTAATGGGTTTAAACTGAAGGAGGGTCAATTTAGATTAGATGTTAGGAAGAAATTCTTTACTGTGAGGATGGTGAGGCACTGGCACAGGTTGCCCAGAGAAGCTGTGGCTGCCCCCTCCCTGGAAGTGTCCAAGGCCAGGTTGGATGGGACTTTGGGCAACCTGGTCTAGTGGAGGGTGTCCCTGCCCATGGCAGGGGGGTTGGAACTAGTTGATCTTTGAGGTCCTTTCCAAACCAAACCATTCTGTGATTCTATGAAAGCCACCACACAAAACTGTAAAAATAATGTGTACAATTCCAGCCACACATTTTCAAAGCAAATTAATATACTAGCACAATCCAGGAGAAATAAAATCTTGTCAAATGAGAAATATTTTTCTTGCTCAATCCAGCAAAACATTGTCAGAATTTTTTTTTTTTTTTTTTTTTTTTTTTTTTTTTTTTTT
>VXBL01007263.1:548790-577293 GCA_013400195.1 Aramus guarauna
TTTTTTTTTTGCTTATAACTATAGAGCCTGAAGTAGAGTGTGAAAAAATATATTTAAGCTGAAGGACTTTGTTGACCCAAGAGGGTACACACCAGCCAAGAATACAGTCAGCTTGGAAATTGGAAGACAAATTCTAACTATCAGAGTAATTAATTTCTAGAAGTTTCCATAGGAAAAACCCTAAAGCATAAATAGAGTTATGATGGAACTTGATAAATTTACTAAAGACATTTTTATGACATATTTGCCTCCAACAGAATGGGAACAGATTTAGTGAACCAGGACATCACTTCCCACTTTACGTCTGAAACAAAATTCACCCTTTGTAAAAAAAAAAAAAATCTCAAATTTTAAATATCTTTGAACTTACAGCATGAACATTTACTGGAGTTTTAAATAGTTCTAAAATTTTAGAGTTTCACCCATGGCACATAAGCTGCATATCACACTTCTGTTTGCTCTTAGGTCTTTATATGTACCTTAGAGAGACATTTTTTCCTGTGTTTGTGGGATCTTCCAAACACCAGATTAAAAGCATCTGCATCAAATTGATCTTAGACATCACTACCAGCATTTAGTTCTTAGAATCATAGAATCATAGAATCATCTAGGTTGGAAAAGACCTTTAAGATCATCAAGTCCAACCGCTTCCCTCACCATAGAACAGGGTTTTGTCAGGCTCCCTCAGCTAGAGAGCATTTTTACATCTGGGAAAACAAACTGAGAAAAGCTTGGGGAAAATATAACAAGAAAAAAAAAATACTCACTCTGGCTGAAGGGAAGTGCCAGATCTTGCTGCAGAGAATGACTGGTTTAGTGCTTATGTAGGTTTTTCCTGCCCAGTTTAAAGGGACAACCCCTATAAAAGTGTGCTCTGAGAAACATTCCTGCAGAAAGAAGGCTGAAACTTACCAGAATAGGAAAGACAGAGACAGTTATTCTGCGAGGCACACGTCAGATTCTTCTCTTCAGTTGATACGCACCGATGAATTGGAAGTAAATTGTTGAAACTGTGCTAGCCAGGATACACACAGCTCTGGTGCTCACCCACGAGTAGGGCTTGAATTGACTTTGTGTCAATGTGGTGGTACCAGGTTCCAGTGGATTTAAAGTCAACGTGAGCAGACATTCACAGGAAGCAGGGAAATTCACATTTGGATTGGACTCTTCCAACTCACCTTCATCTGCTATTTTGTTAAACCCAGATCCTCTCAGAAGACCTAACCTGTGGGCTCTGGTGTCTATGTGCATATCTACAGACAGGAACAGAGATGTTATAGATCTTCCTTTGCTTCAAACTGTATCTGCATGAACACCAGCACTCTTGAGAGCTGATTCCTGAGGCATCAGCACCTTCTGGCTGGGTCTCACTGCTGCCCATGACACAAGCTGCGGTTGAAGCTCTTCCCATGTCTGAGGTGTCTACAGGAGTCCTCTCCAGGGTGGATTCTCTACTTCCTTTCCCACAGCTGAAGGCATGTACAGGATCACTTTTTCATCTGACTGATGATTCTCACTAAAGTTAGAAGAACCTATTTATGTTTGCAGTTTTGTTCTCTTCCAACAAATATGACCAGAGTCAGCAAACAGGTTCAGAATGTACCAGCATAAGACATATGGACATACTTAAACAGCACATCATAACATAAGCCTCTTTTTCTTCAAAAACAAGGTTAAAAAAAATCTGTCCTAAAATCTAGAAAATAAGGTATTTTTATTTTCAAGACTTGGGTTACAAAGATCCTTCCTATCATTCTGTGAACTCCTCAGCGAGCTGATGGACACAGAAGTAATTCCTGCACTCACAGAAGCAGCAAGGTTTGGATTCATCCCATCTCATGCAGGCTGAAGACTCTTATACTCAGTGGGAACAGAAAAAAATCACAATTGCCTCCCCATGACGCTTTCCTCTCTATGTTGGTGACAGAGAAAGCCCAGATTGTGGGCCTTGTAACTTCAAGTGGTTACGCTTGCTGGAGCACTGTGCTCATCCCACCACGGCATTTCCGCTGGCACAAATTGTTCTGGAAGAGCTGCAAAAGCCTCTGAGCAAAAACTTGATCCAGAGCCCATAATCACTGCCGAGCAGGCTGGCTCTCTGAAACAGAGGGAGATGGTGAAAAGTTTTGTGTTTCAGGAACTCTAAACACGGGTGGCAGCTATATCATTCATGCTGATGTTACCAGTTTGGCTCCTCTGGCAGAAGGAAAACGTTTATTGCCCACTTGTCTGTGATCTACCATTTTTATTGTGCCAAAGCAAGGTTTTATAAGTGTTCTCTGTCTTTGCACATTAAACCCAGGGTGTGTAAGGTGAAAAGAATGTGGGGCTGGTGGAAAAAACGCATAGGATTTCTTAAAGAAATTTTTCATTGTGTAGCAGAGACAAGAGAACCAATGGGTCTTTTATCTGTAAAAGCAAAGAATTTGAGAAACAAATTTTAGGCAGGAAAGTCTAATGTTTTTTCTACTTCCTTTGGCCTCAGGAAATGGAGAATCACTTTAAAGATGAATTGTGAGAGAACGCTTGAATTTCTTTTCCCATTTCAATTCAAATGGGTGCCCACTCGTAGGTATTTCAAATAAAAGCAACGCTTTTGAGCAGCATTCCATCAAAGAAATTAAGGGTTGGCTTAAAAAGCAAGGTTAATCCAGTAGTTAGAGTATTAGCACAGAATTTACAAAACCTGTTGCAGAACAAGGAGCTGAATACAAGCCACCCATATAATCTTAAATTACATTGCCTTTCTTTGCCTTACCTTTGCTTTCCACATGTATTTTGAGGTGTTGCCATACCACAATAAAAACAGGCAGTGGACAGAGAGATGGATTAAGCAAAACAAACTTCAAAACCAACTGCAAAAACAACTCTGATGTTGTGTTGAGGATTAATAAAAAAATTAAGTGGATTATTTCAAGTTTCAGGTCCTGTTACAAATATTTTACATCAGTCTTTGAATTAGTACCTTGTCTTTCACGTTAAAAAACATTTTGGGGGCTAGTCATTATCTAAGGGGAGAAGATGGATGAGGTCCTCTTCAGTGAAGACAGTTTCTTGGAGAAAATTAATGCAAGGTTATTAAGTGAGAGAAAAAAATAATCTAAGGTGCATTGTTAGATTTCAACTCTGCCAGGTTTGCAGTTGAAGCAAACATCTGGTGCATATCCAAAGATCTATGTAACTCTGTACCATCAAAGTCTACTGAATCCACTTCGCCACCTTTATATTTCACAAATATACATTAATACAACAAATGTCATGCTTGAGTACATCATCTGCCTGTAACCTTCTGTAGCTAGAAATCTGTGACTTAGTTCCAGCTAATCTACCTATCTTTTTTCCTTCCTCAAATTTGTGTTACCTAGATGTAAGCTACAAAAGCCCCTCCTGACACACGTAAAGTCCTTAGTGCTTTTAGTCATATGTTTCAGTATGAATGAGACGTTTGAAATGTTAGTCATGAAAGAACTATCCCTCCAGAAAAAATATTACCTGACAGTGCACAAAGTGCATGTCAAATTGCCATTAACTTTCAGTCATTTAAGACTTTTAATTTCTGAATGTAATAGTAAAAATGAAACCTTTGCTCCCACCTCAAGCTTTGCTAATCACACAGTTAAAAATTAGATAAAAAAAACATTATCAACACACCCAGCTCAGCCTGGTCATGGCTACCACCTTCACCCAGTGACTGAACAGATTTCCTCCTTCCCACAGGATGCAAGAATGAGAATTTTTTTTAAATGTTATGAATGTTGTATTTGGTTGTCTTAATCTTGCTTTATTTTAGTAATCTACTGTTTATTTCTCTTTGCACTGGCAAATTGGGAAACCAAAATGCATGTATTTATGTACAGCAACCTTAAATATATCAGAAAAAGCTTCTTCCTCCTTTATTACACCTTCAGTAAATCCACTTTTCCATCAACAACTTCTGCTTTGGCATTTATTCAAGACACCACCTTCAGATATGATGTAATACACTGCATTCACACGTTCATTTCCAACCCCAGCTCACATAATGGTAGTGAGTACTTTAGGAAGACAGACAGGCAGGTACTTAAGGTTGAGCTCATGTTCAGATTTCTTGCTATCAGTATCCCATAATCCTGCCTCATTCCCTGCGTTTGCTACCCATTGCCATATCACAGCTCAATGCAGGGCCTGACCATAAAACCTCATCTGCTCAGATGGATTCCTGCGCCTCTCTGGAGCCTGGCACCTCAGTTTGGCTCCTTGTTGGTGTGAAGATTTGTTTACAGTCATGCAAAAGCCAGATTAGGGTTGCTGTGGGTGAACTCTGCAAGGTATTCTGTTCAACAGTAAAACCTCAGGCATGTGCACAGAGCCAAGAAAGATCACTGATACAGCAAGGACCCACTAGAAAATTCATTTTCCAAAATAATACTGTGTCAGAACTGTGGATTGCACTGATGCCACCAATACTTTCATCACTAGGTATTAAGATTTCTTTTTCTTTCCTTTAATCTTTGAAGATACAACTTTCCACATGATAAAAATCAGCAAAGTATGTCGATAAGCACATAATCAGCTACGCCTTTAGATTAGGTTAGATTTGATTTAGCATTATTAATTATTCTGCTTTCCAATGAGTAATTCAGCCATGTGATTGCCTACCCAAGTCATAACAGAATATCCACACATATTGTGTAACCTGCAACTGTGTCAACCTGAAGGATTCCTCACAGTATAGAAGACCAGATAGAAAACTTGATGGATTATGTAGGAATTTCTTCAATAGGTACAGTCATCTGTAGGCCAACATCTGGACACCACATTCAATTTGAAAGAACCAAAGCAGAAGCAGAATGACTGTATATCCTGAGCACAATTTGACATTAGTAGCTTTCATCCCTTCTGGGCAATAAAATAGTTGAGGTTGAAGGGCAGAGCAAACACCTAAAGGTGAGCACAAGGAGACAGATTCCCAGCTAACATAAAGACCTCCATCAAATAAAAAAGACAAGGAAGTGTGGTCAAAGGAAGTACAAAGCTTTATGCCAACCAAGAGTGCAGTCAAGAGAGTCTTATAAGCACACAAACAACACCAAATATTTCTTCATAAATTTAAAGCCAGACAGGCCCATTAAAAGATTAAGCTTAGCTCTTGTATGACATACTCCATCAAACCACATACTACACTCCTGGGCTGAGTGTAGGAGTTTAGGTTTGACTAAAGCTCATCTTGCAGAAATGCATGCAGTCCTGATTTGAAAATGTCACAAAATGGAAGATCCAGTCCTTTGCTTCAGGAGTCTACCCCAGATTTTAAAATAATAATAATAATAATAATAATAAAATACTGTCTTAGTGACAAACCTTGATTTCAGCTTCCAACCTTTGTTTCTGATTATGCCTTTCTCTGCTAGACTGAAGAACATTCAACATCCAGTACTTCTTTCCTGGAAGTACTTCTGTTTCACAGTCAAGTCATCCGTGTATCTTTCTTGCTAAATTAGGCAGATGAGAGTCCTTAGGTTTCTCTCTGTTGCTTTTGCTTAGAAGAACGGAGTTTGCTAACTAGATTGAAATTACAGCTAATGATTACAATTTTCCCCTAAAAAAAGAGGAAATTAAACAAGTTAATCAGTAAAACCGACAGGTTTTTTAAGGTGAAAAGTGGTAAAGAGGGGAGAAAACAAATTCTGATAAAAACATCAACCCAGACATGCAATGGGGACTTTCCTTGTGGTCTGCTGCTCAGCCATTAGATGTCCCCATGTGACATCAGGACAGGGCACTGGCCTGGCGAACCAAAGGGACCAAGCATCAACTCAAGCTGAGCAGAATCTTGTGGGTTTGTTGCTGTCACTGTGTGTGTGTTGCTCTTGTACACGCTTGCTGCTTGAGAGCCATGATGATTTTCTGAATGATGACAATAAGTAAAGGGTTCCAGAGGAAAGACTCCAAAGCTGAAACTATTATGAAAAAAAACACACTCAGGATCTTATTTAAACAGCCACAGCTTCAACCCTAGTTATTAATGTTAGTGGTCCCTATACAAAGAAGCAAGGTTGGAGTAGGCAACAGAGGCCAAGTTATTGATGGGTATTTATTTACCTACAGATCAGATGTAATGATTTGGTTTTCCTGCACTACTTGCCGTATTGCACCTACCCATCAGACCCACACATGACTTTAGAAATCAAACAAGGCAAGACCACATCTTCAGCTGCTGTGAATTAAAATCAGTCAATTACCACATTAGTCTCAAAGACCAGTGAGATGGCTGGAGCAGTTACTGCTCACAGAGATTGCCACCCCTGCCACTGGGGCAGCCCAACAAAACGCTTCCCAAACCACTGCCATTTACAGCAAGGCATATGAAAGTAAACCTTGGTTTGAGTTTTCTGCCATGGTAGTTCATGGTAGTTCAAGGAAAAAAAAACTAGTATTTCAACAGGGTGATGACCACCAGGAGAGAAATGGGGAGGGCAGCTAGAAGCAGTAACTGCCTTGGTCATCTCAGTTAAATCTGCCTGTGTTCATGAGTGACCTTCACCCTTCAGTGACAAGCATAAATACCTTCAATGACATTTTCAGTTGAACAACAAGTGCTTGAGAGTAATCATTTTACTTTTATTTACCATTATTTTAGTTAGCTGAATGCTGAATTTGCAAGCCTAGTTCATCTACCGAACAATGCAACTTTTTTGCTTCTTATGAGCAAAACATTGTAGTGTCCTAACCAGTATTTACTCTTTGGTCCACAAAATCCTTCTATTTATTAAAACAAGCACATGTAGATGGTCCATTTTAACCCTACTAGTTATCAACATTTCCTATGCATGAATGGATTACCTACCAAAAAAAAAAAAAAAAAAAAAAAGAAAAAAAGAAAANAAGGAATGCAGTGGTAGCTGAAGGATCATTTCTAGATTTACTTAGTCAACACATAGGTACATGGAGACACTCCCCTTTTCATTAATGTAGGAGTCAGCTTGGAGATGGCACAGGGAGTTTCACAACACTTCCTTTCTGCACAGATGAAAGGCTGCAGATTATTCAGTAGTGAAGGTGAGCCAGGGGAAGACAGGAACATCCAGGATGACAAGGCTGTCCACACCCATAGCAATTTTTAACCAGAGGACTGAGCCACGAGCAAATATGTGCCAGCTACCTCTGTAAAACTATTTCTTTTAGATGGTTGAAAGACAACACTGCAAAGACTGCAGAGGAGAATTTGTTAGAAGCCTACGTGAAGAGCTGCTACCAACAGGCTGGCACTTCAATAGAGATGTTGATGGGGTTGGTCCAAGTATCTTCAGCTGGAGTTGAGTCAAGACCCTAAGCACATAAGGAAAAGTTCTGTGAGGCATTTGAGGACATTGCGTTTTTCTATGTCTCCGATGCTGTGCAAGACATTAGTGGCACTATATGCTTTACTTGGAAAAAAATATTAATTTCATGGCAATAATGAATATACAGTCAAAAATGCCCTCGCTCCACCACACACACGTCTCTCACTCCCTCATGCTAACCAACAGGACCAGAAGCGGAATATATGCTCTTCCTTTCTCCCCCATCCATCTTTCTTTCCTTTCGAGACGGCAGGTACTTAGTCTGGCAGCTCTGGAGCAGTCAGTTTCACAGACATACTTGGCTCATCCCACAAGTGGTTAACCAAGACATCAATAAACTACTCAGCAGAGGACTCCAGAGATTTACCTCTGCTGAGTTCTCCCTTGCGGCTGGATTCCAGTGACATGAAGCTGGCTTCTGGCTCTGGGTCCGCTAGAAGATGGCTGGAGCCCCGCACCCCAGTCTCTGGCTCCCTGCAGGCTGCACACAGAGGTTTTGGCTCTGGAGTCCCAGAACACGTTGCCTTCTCCTCGTTTGCTTTGGCCACTCTTGGACAGCTGGCCTGAATCTTCCCTTGTCGCTGTTGCAATAATGGTTTGAGGAGTGCGGGGTCAAGGCAGGCCAGGAGACTTGGAGGGCTCTGGCTGGAATAATAAGGGATTTGTTCAGCTAACAGCAGGCAGCAAGTTTGACTCTTTTCCAGGACTAGGGCCATGCTAGAAAAGGTCTGAGGTTTTGACTCCAGGGCTACAGCTGGCAATTCAAAACCTCCTCGTGTAGATGCACTTTTTATGGGCCAAAACAAGCCCATATGAAAGAAATTTCTGCCAGGTCCCCAAGCAGAATAAACAGAGCACTTCTGTGAGGGGATAAGGGCATGCTCATAACAGCTTGGGTCAGTCTAGAAGTCTTGCTTAAGATCCCAGAGCCCTACCTGGTGTTTGGTAGACCAGCAGAAGTTTCTTGGGTGGAGCTGGCCACCAGCTAACCTGAAAGGACTGAGGCAGGGGCTGTGCAGCAGTGAGGTCAGTGTCACATCATGTAATGGGGGAGCCCTGGCACCCTTAGTTGCACTCTGATGTAAATGCAACCCCTTCAATCAATGCAATTTTCCCTTCAGAAACCAAAGAGCAAGGATGACTGATACACCAGAACAGAGCACACTAAGCAAACGGGGGGGGTGGGGGGGTGTAAACCTACCTCTCCACCACCCTGTAAGCATGACTACTAACTCCCAGATGTGGAGGAACTCTCTCCTTTCCCTCCTAGCTGGTCCCCTTGCTCCTCCCAGATGTCGCCCTCCTTCCAGTTTGGGAGCTCCTTAGACCAATCCAGTTCAGAGAAGTGACCTCAAATGACAGAAAATTACCCATCACTGTTTGCTGGGAAGCTCAGGACAGAGAGTTAAATCAGCTCTCAGAGCAGCCTGCCGCCTAGAAAGTAATGAAGGATACCAGCAGCTGGAGCGGGAAATGTGATAAACTTGACCTTGAAACAGGATGCAGTTTCCTGGGGGTAAGGATTGATTAAACACTAGAACAGTTTGCCAAGTGAGAGGAGGATTCGCTTTGCTTAGATCCTTTACAACAAGATTAGATGTCTTTATCAAACCTATGACTTAATCCCATTTCTGGGGAGAAGTTCTACAGTCTAAGTAAGCCGTGGGGGAGAAGGGGGTGAAATTTGCTAATCACTACCTCCTTCTTGAACTGGAGTCCATCTGTCTCTGAACATACCGTAACTAATGACAGTTGTGATGCAACAAGATCAGAAATACTTACTCCTTCCTGCAGCACACCCTGCCTCAAAAACAATGAAGTGAGGAGAGTGCTGGAGGACCTATGGATTTCTGTTTTTTCTAACCCTACATGTGAGATTTCACAAGTCAGATAGTTTGACAAGCAGCACTTGAAGAGTGTCTCTTCCACAAAGTCTCCTATGGATGTGAGGTCACCCTTGAGTGCACGTACTCTCTGGTTTCCAAGCACTGCATCTTCTAATCCTAATACAAGTGGTAGCTTTCCCCAGTAAGCTACACTGGCCCCTGAGGTCCCACAGCAAGAATGAGGTCAGGTCACCTTGCTGCCAGTGTCTGGGATGAGGCATGAGGTGAGCAAGTGAGAGACTCTCCCAGATAATACATGACACTTGACAAGTTTGAATGTAGCCAAGTAGGTTTTAGACCTTCCAGGGATTCCATTTAAGCAAGTTGATTTCCATCAAAGGTGACACAGCTAATCTCTTCTCCCCTGTGCCCTTCAGGGAGGAGGAGAGGAGCAGAAACAGAACCTGGTCGACAGAGTAGTTCATATCATGGCTAACTGCATGCTACTACTGCATTTGGCCTCTGTCCTACGCCTGGGCTTCACACTCTTCTTTGCCAAAAGCACATCAGATCATCCTCCAAACCAGACAGACAATGAAGGAGAAAAGTGGCAAATTAGAAATTTCCCAGCCAGCAATCCCTGCAAGAATTATTCTCTTGCAGCCAGTATAAAATACTCTGAAACTCTAAAACTTGTAAGATATCAGACCAATAGGCATTTATACTTGTGGGATTGTTATAGCATCCATACTGGCACTAATCTCACTATGTATGATTCACAGATTTTAAGGTCAGATGTTTAGGCTCATCCAAGCAGTATAACACAAACTGCTGATTTTCAGCCAGAATTTCACTCACATCAATCGTGTGCATTCAGTTCAGCAGATTGCTTGGGCAACCTCTACTTTCAGATCAGTGAGATCTTTGATTTGTATACATATGGTTCCTTTCTATTTCCTTTGAAAACGATGGCTAAGGTTAGAGGAAAACAGTAGACAACAAGAAAACCATGTCCCTTAATGCACCTCCCTCCCCACCCCAGAAAGTTAGGGAGGAATTCTGAGTAATCTGCACCAGACGCACTCACATTTTATGCAAACTGCCATAAAGTGGAAAATACCAGGTGACAGCTCCATACTGGAGATGCTGCTGCCCTCAGTGGGCTTATATAAAGAGCCATAATACACATAAAAGTCTAATGTGCCTTCAAAATTACCTCATCTTTTATTTAGAGGTTATTTCACCCTTGTCTTCCTTTATCGCTCTTTATATGAGTGAAGTGGGGAAGCTGGACAAAATTGAGGCAATTTAGGTTACTAAGTGGAACTAGAGTTTATGGTCAAAGTTAGGCTCTGGAGAAAGAATTCCCCATCACCACCCCCACAGCCAACCCACCTCTGCTTTGCAGTCAGCTTTATTTAGGTGTTTCTTCCCAGCTCCAGCCCCCACCCTCTGCCTGGTGATAAGGCTGTCTACTAAAAGAGGAAAATACAAACAGAAAGCTATGGAGGGCAGCTGGGTGAGGGATAAAAATAGCAGTGGAGTTTTTGTAGTGGCGTCCTTTGTACCATTAGAGTGAAAATTCTGGCAACATTTCTATGTCATGGGGTTGGTGTCTCAAGGGGGAGCAACACACATACACACCCTCTAAGAAAAAAAAAAAAAGCTATGGGCTGAGTTCTGGGCATGTCAGTGATGTGAGTTGGAAATCAGCTTGAACTACGTATGCAAAGACAACACCCAGGAAAACAGTGGAAAACCCCTCCTGGAGCACAGGGCGATGGAGGACGCAGGAGAGAAGTCGGTTCTGCTGCTCCCAGCTCCAACCTGCTTGGCAGCCTGAATCCACACTGTTTTCCCCTACACTTTTTGTTGTCTCCCCTCCACCCCTTACCTATTGTGAGGCTATTTGGAGCAGGCTGTGTCCCTCTGCACAGCACCTGGAAAAGTGATTATGATCTCTAGGCTCTACCATAACATAAATAGGGAGACTCCAGTTGGCTTCAAGGTCCACATATCTCACTAACTACTAAAAAGTTAAGAGATCCTACCTGAAAAGAAAAAAAAAAGAAAGAAAAAAAAAAAAAAAAAAAGAAAAAAAAAGAAAAAAAGAAAAAAAAAAGGAAAAAAAAAACCAAAAAGGTGTTACTAATTTTAAAGTTAGCTATAGCAGCAGATCCATGGCTAATACTTTCCTATTTACAACAGAAATAGTGCCGAAGAGTAGGTTGGAGTAATTGAGAAAAAAAAATGCTAATATTGTTTTTTCTTCTTCTTTTCATATTCCAGACAACTCTCCTATGTTTGCTGGTATAAATTATCCCTAAATCTTTGGAGATTAAGACAACATTTGCAGAAATTGATTGTCTCCTAACAGTCTGCTGTAGCCTTCCAGTGAAGCTGCTAATACTGGGGATCTTCCAAGACCAGATCCCAGACCCTTGTCTGCAATTGTCGCTCTGCTCCAGCATTTCTATTGTATTCTGTTCCTCTGAAGGCCTTTTCCAACAACTGTTATAACACAATCTGCTAGTGATATCATTGATGCACTCCCCTCATCTGGCCAGATTTGGAAAACTTTCTGCAAACTGCTGAGCAAGCAGACTTTGCTGGCTCCTGTCTCTTAAACTGCCAAAAAAAAAAAAAAAAAAAAAAAAAAAAAAAAANNAAAAAACCAAAAAAAAAAAAAAAAAAAAAAAAAAGCTCCAGATCCAAATATCCAAGGTCTGAAAATGAATTATACAGTGAATTCAAACTCTGAAATTTCAGTTCAAATGTAATTTAAATGCAAACCTGTGGCTTTCAGGCTTGCAATACACCTAAGTGGCATCAAATCAAATGTTTTCTGAAGTTGGCTGAGAAGAGAATTAGTCCCTTCAGGTAGATATTCTTCTGTTTGCTTTAGTGGATGACACAGATGTAGCTTAACTCAGTAGCTAATCAATAATTTAATTTTGATCCTGAACTAAATGAGCTTGATAAATATCAGACACTTTTAAATTGGGTTTAATTAGTGTTTATGCATGTATTTGAGGGCTCTGATTCACAAACTGTGGCAACTCCTCGCTGAAGCAACCTAACCTTGTCTTCTGCTAGAAGCTACTGCCCTGTGCCCGTTTCAGAAGCAGCAAATGGTCCTCAGACATGCAGGGCTTGGGTGCTCTCTTCCTAACGGGAAGTAATCTCATAAACCTTATCACAATGCCCACGTTCAAAGAGAGCGATGTCGGTGATGTGGAGGGGGAGAAAGGGACATGAAAGAGACAGCCAGGGAGGGGCCCAGCTTTGAATTTCCAACTGTGGGTAAGAGGCGGTTCAGGAACAGCTGATGAGAGTGATGAGCGGCGCAGAAAGACGTCAGCACGGGGAGAGATGGAAGAGATTGCATCTGTTTCCTTTAGAGACTATGCAAACAAGGAGTGACATAGTGAAAGCACGTAAAAGAATTAATAGTCTATAGAAGTTATGGCTACCTACCATGCCTCTCAACACACAAGAGCTCCGAGCAAACCAGAGGCAACTGCACTTCAGCAGGTAGATATTTTAAGGGTAAAAACATCTGCGGATCCCATTCCCATCATTGATTGACACCAGAACAACATCAGAAAATGAAGCACAGCCACACGGATGGCTCCCTGTTGGCCTTTATAGAGAGGGCTACCTCGCTTTGGGAAGAATGAAGGCTTAATTCCCTGAGCACAAGACATGCCATGCCTCTCACTCTCTGGGCTGGAGCAAGCCCTGGCCTGCTTTGTGTGCCAGCATAGACACAGCTGGTCAGGTGGAGAAATTAGGTGGAATCCAAAAGGTGCAAGATCCTTATCGGGACCCAACATTGTGCTCAACAGGGAAGGAGAACATAAAGGTAGAAGCCAACCACGTGTTGGTGGAGATTACAAAGAAAGACACTCTAGGGACATATTATTCCTGACACTTCCCTACTACTCTTCAGAAGTCACCAATATCAAGGTTTGGTGAACCATTGGGCTGACACTGCGGTTCTCAGGCTTCAGTGCTCCAAAATTGAAGCAAACAGCCACCACCTTCCAGTGGAAATGATCACAATGCCACCAACTAACTAGCTCTGTCACCTTATGACTTTCCTAGATGTAGCACACGCATACATAGCACATACTGGACTGATATGGGAAAAACACATCCCATGGGTAAAGGAAGATATGCTCCTAAATGTGCAGTTTTGCCAGCATAACCACATTGGCCCTTAGGATCTTTGCCTGGAAAGCTGTGGTGCTGGAAGTCCGTGCTTCTTCATGCCCTGACATAATGAGGATGTGCATTTATCTATCATACTTCATTATAAATAAATATCGATTTTTTTTTTTTCCTCTGGGCTCTCCTTTCTTGTTTTGTTCAAGAGCAACGATTGTATCATAGCCAACATTATGATGCAAAATTAGAGGGAAGTAAATGCATTAGAAAGTCGGCATCATCTGAAAAGATGTGATGGCTGTTCGCATTAGCTCAAACATCTTTCTCCCTGAAGTCTGACCCTAGGTGTAAATTGGAGAAGCCTGACAGGACATAAAAAGAAGTACTATCCTGTTGACCCAGTTTTCATAGAGAGCAGTGTGTATAATTATTTTGGCTACCTGCAGTTGATAAACCAATCCCATGTGAGGTTAAAAATTATCCAGGCGTTTACTGGTGACACAGCAGTATGCTGGAAACCTGCACAGCAAACCTGCTCAGCCACAGCTACGCTGGAGGGAGGTGTGGTGAGGCATGATCCGGGACTGAGATAGCTCTGCTGTGTCTTCAGCACAGAGAAAGCTCTTCAGGCTTCTGCCTAGGTGGTTTGGGGTTTTTTTCAGGAATGCTAAAATAAGTGATATCAAAAATAATCTTTCTGTGATAAGGTAGGAACTGTACGAGGGTTGCATGTACGGTGCTCCAACCTACGGGAATATCAGTGTTTTTCAGCAGTAAATAAAGCATTCTTGGAACTACTGCATTGCTGCAGGAAAACCACTCCCCATAGGAAAAGTTGTACTACTGAAAGTGCATTTTTTTTCTCTAAATAACATCAGTGCAAAGGGTTTCTGCCAGAAAAGCTGTGACACTGAGAGTGCTTCTTCTGCAGGCCCCAGCAGATGCCGTTGTGCCTGCAGAAGTCCACAGCAGAGACTAGGAGGAATTTGCTGAGATAGCATCCTCCGTGTCTGTGTTGATGACGCCACTGCTGTGCATTACCAGGCTACGATCATCCGCGATGGGGATTGCAGTGCCAAACTCCAGCAGTTTAGGTTCACACAGCATGTTTTCCCCACAGATGGGGCTGGTGCTCCCGGGCAGCAGGACAGCGCTGGTTAGGCAGCCAGGTGTGAACATGACATCCAGATGTTCAGTGTGTTCTGCAGCCCTGGGGAAAAACGTTTCTGAAAAATCCAGCATGGTGCAAATGCAGCCCCTCACAAATCGTTGAATTGTCACCCCCTTTTGTCATCCCTCAGATAATCTCACCGCCCCTTCCCTCATTTATCAGATTTTTGCTTTATTTCTTCACAGGTTCAAAAGGACTAGAAAACTATATATATGTACCTATACATACATAGAGAAATAATATGAGGTTTATGTAGAGTCCATTACTTTTTGAGACCACCCACCTGGGTGGGAGAGACAAGGTTTTATATGCTTTCATTTTTTTCACAACTAAAACATATTTCTTTTTTGTATGTGATGTGCCTCAGAGCCTTAGTGAATATCCAGAAATAAATAGTGATATAGCTGTTACTAATTCTTCTAAAATTAAGCGACCTACTTGGAAAAGCTTGTTCCCTGTAACTTAAAGCAAGAGCAAAAATGGATATAATTATATAGGCATAACTTTCTATTCTGTCTTGGTTTCATTTATGTCAGGAAAGGATTTAACTTCAGCCAAAACATTCCAATTTCTATTGGAAAAAAAAGGTGAGATTCTTAAGATATATTATAGTTATACTACACAGTCTAATACATTGGTATTAATGGCAATGGTATAATGCACCATATAAAAAAATCTAATTCCTATATCTTCCATTACAGCTTATACCCTGATTTCATGCAAAATTGGAGTAAGCTGTTAATAGCAGTGGACTTGCTAAAGATTTACTCTAGATTAAAAGATTCTCATCTGCTCTTAGTGTAGAAACTGCAAATATTGCTTTAATACAAACACAACTGAACTGTAAACCAGCTCATTACATCTCAGGTCTGTGCTAAGTAATGGGCATGCTACATTAAAAACATCAGTACAGGCAAGTTTTCCTTTAACAAGATTTCCTCAAGACTAGACAGCTAATGAACAGGGTTTAATCATGATACTGAACCATTTTGCAGGAATTATTGAGGTTTGCATTTGAGTATAGAAAGTATACATCAGACATAAGTCCCATGTGTGTCTACGGTTCATTAGGTCTGTGTGGTCTATATCCCTGTGGGATACCATGTTTATAACATATCTACTATAGTCATATCTGCTGGTGAAACCTGAACTATGCCCCCTGTGACAACAGGCTAGTGACAGCACAGTCATGATGGCATTTCTGCTCAGAAAGACAAGCACAACGCAGGCCCTCTGCTGAGAAGACACACTTTCCCTACTGCTGAAGCTAACCAGAAATTATCGTACCGCAGCCCTTACTTGCTCAATGCCAGTTTGCTGTTGAGGTCAGACCCAAACACAACCCAGACTGAATCCTCCATGAGGGCTAAGACGGTGCATGGGGCCCCAATTGCTGCACTGCTGGGACTGCTGTGCCCTGGTGGCACTCAGATGCCACCCATCACCAGCTTGGTATTGACAGCCACCCTGTATGAAGTGCTATGGCTGGGAGAGGCAGGTCCCAGCTCCTCCTTTGCTTCTGCTTTCATCTTGCAGGGATTGTGCTTTTCACAGCTCACTTATTAAGGCAGATGGATGCCTGCAGAGCCCAAGGCAAATGGACAGATGGGTTCTCCTCCCCTCAAAACTATGAGCAAGAGCTTGCTGACCTTGCCTGTTTTCTTGGCTGGAATCAGTGAAAAAAGAAAAAAAAGAAAAAAAAGAAAAAAAAAAAACAAACCAACTTTGCCATAGCTTCCATTCCTGCTTCCACTTGGGGTAAACTAGGACTGATGCAAGTCTCAGTTTTCTTGTCTGCCTGTAGACACCCAACACCAGGTTGGGGCTTGCCACTAAGAGCTGAGCCTGAACTATTCCTGAACTCAATGGTGCTTCATCTCCTCCTGAACTCAAATTGCTCCCCTACTGCATTTGTTCCAGATCTGATCAGGCAAGGAAACATTCAGCACTTCACCTCTATGTACTCCAAGCAGCACATTACCTTTGTTCATGTTAATGATTACACACATTTATGATATCAAAAATGCTTACAAGAGCCTCGAGGATCCATGTGGCTTGAGAGGGGGAGGAAGAGATTGTATGGAATATAAAGGAAAAATTGATATGGGAACACACTGACTTCAGAACAAATTTAAACTGGTGTTGGTACAAGCTCTCACATGGGAATAACTCTGACTCATCACCTGGAGCTGGTGACCAGCTCCATCTGATGCTGTTTCCCTGGAGGGAGACATGAGAAACTACACAGGGAAGAAAAAGTAGACATAACACAACCAGTGCTACAAAACACTCAGAAATTTCAACCCTCACCCTCCAAAGCCAAGAAGGGAGTACCTGTGTGGAAAGACAATATGCAGAATCTCAGGGAGGGCTAGGTGACATCCGGCAGTCCCTTCTGACCTCAACTGTTCTATGATTCATCTCATGAAAGTAGGATGGGGCAGAAATCCCAAGATATCCTTCATGATGAGAGCTAAAAAAAAAAATCAGTTTGGTCAGTTTGTAACGTATGCAATCTGTTCTCCAACCTCAGCGACACAATTTCAGATATTGATGCTGTGGGAGCCACAGACAGAGCAAGGAGACAAGCAGGTACTTGGTGGGACATTGAGGTCTTTGCATTTGGACCAGAAAGTGTTGCAACAATCTGAAAATTGCATAAAGTGCTGAAAAGAAGCCTGTAGAAACTTACTGAATATGACAGGCATGCCCCAAAGGCTTGTAAATTTTAGCAACCCCCTCAAGAAGCCTGTCTTGAAACAGGAATTTGTGACAGAATTCCAAGTCAACAGCTTTCCTGTAGATATATTACACTGAAGTCGATCTGCTTTCCTTCCCTCTTTTATAGTAATGTTGCCTCGTGTGCTCTCCTTTCCCAAAAATTTGTTCTTTGCACTGCTTTGTTGTCCTACAACCTTCCCCTCAAAGATGTCAAACCTCAAAAAAAAAAAAAAAAAAAAAAAAAAAAAAAAAAAAAAGGCAAGGAATATTGTCTCTAACAGAAACAAGAGTGCAGGAGACAGGCCACCTCATGGACTGTAACAGCCCTGTGATGCATTTTGGTGTCATGAAGCTGATGTCATAATTTCTTGGTAATAGTAGGGCAAACCTGCTGAAATGAAGACTGAAATGAAAACTGATGGCTTTTAACTCACAGAGCTCTAGGTTCACTGCTGAGCAAAAATCCCTCACCTACTTGCTGAAGTCACTCCAGACACAGGAATCGCACAAGTGGCCCATTACTGAGTGAAAGCTCTCCTCCAACTGCCTATTTGGTCTCCATATCAGGAGATTGTAGGGAAAATGGAATGCAGCCTTGCCTACAGGGCTTGCTCTAAAAAAGGGATTACTCAGGGAGTGGAAATCCAGGACAGAGATTGGGAACTTAAGAACCCCTCTTTAGCTCCCCATCAAGAGTGGGATCAACAGGTGGGACCCACAATGACATCACTGTCCTTGCAGAGCTTACAAGCACCCTCAGGCATGCCTCTGAGCTCCCAGCTACCTGCACTTCCACCTTATTCCCAGAAGGCTCTGCCTAAGGTAATGAGGGGGTACCAAAATTTGCCCTCAAGAATATCAAACCATTCCCATGCCCAAAACTTTTCCCATCCCACTCCCCTTTGGACACTGGTCTAGCCCACAGCCTTTCACCCTGCAACCTATTTTGTCTTCCCTCCAAAGGAAGTGGCATTTACACCAGTCCAAACCCTCCAGCTCGCTCGTGTGCAGGCTGATGGCCTCTATTTGCACATCACCTCCAAAGCTTTAATTTGTCAGGCAGTCTGGAAAATGCCAGCGTGCTACATTAACCTGCATTTCTCTTCATTCACCGTTCTTAATCAGTGTTTGGAACGTATTAATGTGGGGCTAAGCCATAAAGTTTGCATCTGGGCTTTTCTCATGTTCAGAGGAGCTGGGCTAGCACCAGAGCCTGGGGAAGAGCCATCCCTTCCTCACGTAGCACCTGAAAGCCAGTGTATAGCAGTGACTTCCTGTCTTCCCATCAAAGAATTCCATCTTCTGCTTGAAATACAGTCATTGTGATTTTTTTTCGCCCTGCTTTCTCACCTCTAGGCCACCCATCAGCCATTTGGTCCAGATACTGAAGCTGTTCAGAAACTACCAGCATTTCTAGCTTAACCAAAGTCTTTGCCTTCGGGCAATGATGTAACAAAAAGGAAGCAGTGATAGTGTGTGAGTTAAACAGCATTGAATCTCTCTGTAGCCATTTTAGGAATGAATGTATGAGCTAGTTATTACCGAGTTTCATGTGTATGTATGACAGATAAAGTCTAATTTTGCAGCAAGATAGTTACTCTGATACCATAGGCTCTGAAATAGCTTCAAGGTCAAAGAGAGGTGGCAGAGGAGACAAGATGACCTCCTCCGCTCTTCCTCAGGTCACCCATCTCACCAGCAAGCTGAGGTCTGAACTTCCAGTGTGTCTGCTTCCATGGTGCAGTCCCTCCTACACACGGCTATGCTTAGAGACAGGTATGTTCGTTAACATCTGTGGTTATGAAGGTGTAAAGGAGTCCTGATGTTCCTGAGGCAGCTGTAAGGGACATTGAGAAACCCTTCATCACCACTGCCTTCTCCCAGGTGTGTGGGCACCGAAACACACACCCCCCCTCCCCAATGGCATAGTGAAACCTGTGAGTAACAGTCACCATTGCCAAGAGAGCAGCCCTGCTGAGGATAACTACCAGAGACAGCAGTGTGACAGGGACAGACGATACTCAGACAAACTGCCAGCACACATCTGTAGATGACCACCCCTCTTCTTTCCCTTAGGTTTCCAGCAGTACCAACCTGTTTGGCAGTAGGGGCAGGACTACACTGCACCTTTTGCACAGAACAGTAATGCAGTGATGCACTGACATATCTGAGGGATCTCAGAGATACCCAGCTTATGGTACAGGCCCTCCTCCACCAACTGCTGATCTCAGGAGAGGCTGTAAAACCTGTATGTGCAAAGTGAGGTAAATGAATTTTGTCTCAGCCTCTGAGCTGCCTTGGGACACCAGGTACTGAGGTCTGCTGGTTTAAAGCTGTTCAGTATCTGTCTTGACCATAATATTGTAGGCATGTAACACACCTACACTCCTTATGCTGTATCATTTTGATTGAGTGACCTACAAATGGATTGTTCAATTTTCCAGGTACAGAAAAGCTAAGGGCAGTTGGGAATCCGCCTCACACAAAAGAGCCCAGGAGATTTCCCATTTTTTGGCTCCTGAAGAATCCCGTTTATTCAGTGTTTAGCAAACAGCAGCTTCTGGGACTCTGAAAGAGGTGTATAACACTTCTCACACTGCCAGTAATGCCAGAGAGAATGACCACGCATGTAAATGTAAGGGTGACCTTGCACCTTCCAATTAGAAATATCGTGACTAAATTCCACAGCACACACACAGCCTTTGGCTTTGTAGGTGTAATATCGTCAGGGATCATACTTTTTTGTTGTTGTTTTGAGGGAAAACAATAACAAGGGAAGCTGAGAAAAGCATAGGCAGAGATACCTTCTGGTTTAATATCAGAGCATTAACAAAGTAATAGCTGAGGATATTAGCATATTGTGGGTGCTGGCATACATGCCTACCTAAACTTCTCATCACATGTGTAGGTAGAACTTGATATTATGAAGCATTCAGCAGTCTCAACTCATATAATTTTTGTGGTGGCCTATAAAAAAAACAAAAAACAAAACAAAAAAAAAAAAACCAAACAAACAAAAAAAAAAAAAAAAAAAAAAAAAAAAAAAAAAAAAAAAAAAAAACCAAGAATAAAAGCAGAGAATGTACAGTCTTTAGTAAGGAGCAGAACTAGATGGTCCTAAAGTGATATATTCTTATTTTTTATTTCTGGTCTCACCAAAAGCAAGATCCATCTCTCATCGCCCTTTCCCATGACGCTCATGGGAGGGTACATCTGCACAGAAGAACTTAGACTGGAGCTATGTTGGTACAGGAGGGTTATCCTACATCCTTTAGTCGCTATGGCAGGATCTGCAGATAAGTCCTAATGGAATTGAAGAGGAAGCAGAGATATTCCCTTCCTCCCAAACACACAAGTCACGATAGGTTAGAGAAAATCCAGGGCTTCCCAGATTCCCTTGCTCTATTCCTGTATGTAGTGTTGGATTGTGTACTTCGGTCCTCTAAACCTCCCTCCCCGCTCCCTGTTACACATCTCACAAGCCCTTTTAGAGCAAAGGCAGGCAATGCGGTCAGTAAAACACACTTGGTCCTACAGGATGGGGTCTGAGCGTGGTTAAGTGCCTCTGCAATACAAATGATAACAGTAACAATAATGGTTGTAGCTCGCTCAGGACCTCTTCTTTCCTTTCTAAGGCTGGGTATAAATAATGTTCTTATCTTTTAAGAAATACCTCTGGCATCTCTGACTAGGCGATAAGTAGAAAGAAGAGAGACACTCTTAACTGCTGATCAAGAGGGAGGAGAGTGATTAGCATCCTCTGGGGAACACCTTGTTGATGATGGCTGCTTTGCATTGTTGAGGGTGTAAGAAGCACCTAAATTCCTCCTCCACAGAGCTCTCAGCTGCTGATGAAGTCAGTTCTGCTTTAATCCCTCAGCACACTCCTCGTCAGGCCAACTTCTGATCAAAGCTTTCCTCGCCACTGCAGTCAGAATTGCAGCTCTCTGTAACCCTCCCCAGTTTGAGAAAGGGACATAGTCTGAATGTCAGTAGGAGGAAGGACTGGACTTAGCCAACACCAAGAATTTTCTGAAGTAAGAAAATAACACAAAAACGTCCTACAGAGGGACCAACTGGTAGCAAGGCTGAATCAATTTTATTTATTTATTTATTTATTTATTTTATTTTTTTTTTAGTTTTCACATTAGGGTTTGCAGCCCTAGTTCCCTGGTAGCTGGGTTTGATGTGCTGGGTCTCAGCAGTCCTCTGGCATTGCCCATCAGTGTACAGTGCACAGCTGCTTCAGGAGACTTAGACCGGTTTCTGCTGTGCACATACTCAACCAAGGCAAGGAGAAACACGCACAGTGAAGCAGTGTTGCTCCTCCCAAGTCAAAGCCTGAGCTAGCACTCCAGCTTTCTGAAGCTCACACTTAATCTTGAGGAGTCGATCAATGCAGATGTGTGGATACAACCCACTGCATTGATTTGCATTGGTGAGTACCAACAGATCCAAGCTCTCTCTATCCACACCACCCTCAGCAGTGGAAGTAAATGGCATTCACGTGGCTCTGCACCCACGCAGGCATCCTGTATCGACAGTCTGGCTCTGCAGCCAGACCCAAGATGGTTAGTCAGGGTAGTGCTGCAATGGACCCTCACATCTTCTTGCAGAGGTGTCCCCAGCCTGGGCAACAAATACAGATATAAGCACACGCCCATTCAGGCTCTTTCTGCACTACATGATCAAACTGTGTTTCAACCATCTCAGAGAACAGCTGTGTTAGAAAGTGTCTCCCTCCCAGACATGCTTGCTCTACCAGAAAAGATGGGCCCTCATGTTGTGTGGGTCTGGTTGCACAATACGAAAAAAATGCCAACCAGATCAGAAAAACATCTATGTCTAGCAACAACCTACATTTGGATAGTGTAGGAAGAAAATACAATCTCACACTTTCCATTACAGCCCACCTCTTAAATTAGGCAATCCTATCCCATAGCAATGGTGTCCTTCCTCCCTTCTTCTTACACTTTTTATCTCCCCATACTATTGCTCACACGAAACATCCATTTTCAAGCATGGTATTTCCCTTTCTAATAAAATGCAGCAGGAGGTTCCACAGGTTAATTATAAATTGGTTTAAAAAGCATTTACCAAGAAGTGTTTTAAATCCATTTCCCTTAATTTCATTTGATGCAGCATATGTCTTGCAGTGCAAAGGGGAGATGTGGCTTTATTGCCACTATCTGCCAGATGAACATGTTCATCATCAGCAGTGCAGGGAGTGATAAGTCCCTTATCTGATACAGAGAGACAAAACACTCCCTCTTTCTTATCAACAAATTGAGTTATCAGCCAAGTGAAGTAGTTTTTCGGTAGCCTTTCTGACTGCATTTTGCTTTTAAATCCATACTGGCAGCAAATGTTCATGGATGTATTTCCCTCTCTTATGCTCATTTCAAAATGCAGCAGCAGGCGCAGATAAGAATGCTTCATCTCCCCAAGACGTCTGGTCTAAGTGCTGTTAAGCAGTTCTGAATTTAGTCTGATTGCTGGTAAACTAAACTACACCAGAAGTAACAAAAATAATGCTAAAACAGTCACACAAAGAGCTTAGAGGAACACAGAGGCTGTAACACTGCAGGACTGAAGCCTGCTCACACAACCACCTCTGATGGCTTAGGCCACCCTTCTCAGTGCTATCCCTTATTTCTGGGTCCTTGACCCGAGAAAATCAGCACCCAAAAACCTTGGCAAGTGCGAACCCTGATCTAGCCAAGGTAGAACTTTAGCTATACCTGGATATATATGCCCAAATCCATTAAAAATTAACTGCACAGCCTAATAGAACTAGAGAGAAGTTTGGGTTATCAGCCACATGGCATTGTTAGGAGACTGTAACAGCTGAAGGCATGAAAAGGTTTTTAGGTGTGAAGAGTTAGAAACCATCTGATGCCTTTCAGGAATCAGTTTGACGGTATGTTGCCCGCTGGTGTACTCTGTGCTGTGAGCAGCTACTCTGAAAGGCTTTGCCCGGAGTACAACCCATGAGAAAGGTGCCAGCATCATGCTAGCTTGAGCAGAGGACGAATGGGCTCAGTTGTTGGTATGTATTTCTCAGTGCTGGAGTCGGTGTCATTTCGGTTGAGTTTGTCTGGAAAGTTAACTTCATTGGGATAGCACTGAAAAGGATTTGCCCTTGACTGCAGAGGCCAGCTGTGCTCATTCCCAGCTCACCAACATAATTTTTAAATATGACTGTTCTCTTCCATAAACCGGCCCCAAGAAGATGTGACTTGACAGCAGAGATTCATGGAGGACAGACATCTTATGTCAGAAATGTTTCTTGTAAATACCAACAAACTCCCTGCTGCAAGCTCATCTTCCTCCCTCCAATAAAGACATGATCAAATAGGAGCTCAAAGATTAATATAAGGGTTGATGACAAGAACATCATAATTTCACCTGCTGAGCAAGACAAGCAAAACCTGTGAGTGCTCCTGAGCTTGCTCAGCATGGAGCCAGACAAGGGAGCTCAACAATCTTCACCAGCAGATTGAACCAGAGCTCTGGACTTTGCACTGATTCAGATTAATAGATTGCAAACATCCTTCCATCTCCTGAAAAAAATCCAGTAAGAGCTGCAACAAGACCAGTAACACCTCTAATCTCCAGTGTTTTCCAAAGCCCATACATATCTAGTTTTTTAGACATTCTCCCTCTACAGAGCTACTTTCTTTCCCAGAATGTTTTCCTGTGGCTGAACCTGTTAATTTGGTAGCAATCAGATGCCTCATCTTTAAAGCAGCTGTTTTGCAACCAGCTGCGTTATTCCTGGAAGGGTTGTACACTCTCACCTGTTTGTAGATGGGACAGGATTGTTGGATATTAATTCTCGAAGAGACAAGAGGTAATTATAATAATGGCCCAGCTGACAATAGTTTCAATAGTTTCCAGCCTCGCCGTCAGCTGACACATTCCTTCCTCCAGATAATATCTGATACACTCAGATATTTCTGAAGCTGTACCTCCACAGGACGTGCCTTAAGAACTACAGTGAGCTCAGTGCTCCTCTGCTTTCACACCAAACCTGCAAGGAAGTTGCTACAGGAGGGGTTGTTTATTTTTCTTGAACATTACAAAGAAACCTGCCTGATAACTTCCAGTCTTCCCTCCTTTCCAGTTCTGCTGGTGCTGTGGAGCTCCTTCCCACCCTTGACAGCATTAACACCGAGTGGAGGGGGACTTTCTGCAGTTGCAGATGCAATATAGAGGGGGCTCCACATTCATGGGTAGGCAGAAATACTCATTCTTGCTGCCTCATATGTGATACTCAGTCCTGTGCAAGGTGCAGAACAAGAAGCATCATTCAGAAGCTCTTGCCCACCAACGTTGAAGGGCTGGAGCAAGGCTATGGGAGAAGCTCTGATCCCATCTTAGCTGTAAAGATCAAGGCTTTTAAAATTAAAGAAAGTCTTGACAGTGTTGGTACCTGAAAGGTTCAATAAGCAGTTGCAAATAGCCTTAATACTTTAAAGAGGACTTAATCAAGCAGAGCTGGGATGTCTTGACAATCTGATAATTGCAGCGTAAAATTCAGAGAATGCGGAGGCCATGGGGATGCATGACCGGCCTTTTGGGGCTGATTGTTCTGCAACAGCTCTTCTTTTTCTTTTTGAAGATAAATTTAAATTACCCAGACTTTCAAAAATAACTGTTTATCTTTCACAAGAGCCTTGAAGATCTTCTAATTTATCATGCATTTAAATCAACGCAGATTTCCTGTAATTCTCCAGTAATCCACAGCTGGACAAACTCTCTTCTATCAAGGAATGCCAAAACTGCTGGTGTTAACTCGGTCCCTCCCAGTTACCCATGTCAAAAGGTGTTAATTTGTGTAGGAAGGGCTGATTCAAACTCTACTCATATTTTTGGGGGTTGCTTCAATGGGACTTAGATTAGTTTACAGGTGGCGTATTTACACAACAAAGATAGCTAGCATTACCGGGCTGCTATTGAGATTTTAAAATAGTTGTATACACATTTGAATATTTTCATTCTATACAGTTAAGAACAAACTACTCAAGGGCTGCCCTGTTTGAAAGCAAACTAAAATTTGATACCCAAGTAACTGTGATGGTTTGAAAGAACTGCAAAGTGAAACTGTCTGTAAGCAAAATTGAATTAACAGCTGTGGTAATTTTACCCCGAAGCAAAAGAGGTAAAGGCTGCACACGATGGAAAGACTAAAGCTGGTGAAAAGGATTTTATTCTCTGTATTAAAAAAAAAAAAAAAAGGTTAGTTACATTACAATGAAGATATTTTCCTGTGTGTCACTCCCAATGCCATCTTCTATTTTGCAATTGCATATAATAGGCTAAAGCAGGACAAATACATACTGATACATACTTGTATGATGCCAGACTGCCTTTAAAAACAGCTGATGTTTTAGTTTCACTGAACACTTGATTCCATATGCACTGTGAGATTAAAAAAACAACTATAAAGCAGGATCAACATCTAAAATGTTTGGGTTTGCAATCAAAAATTAATAATAATAATAAAAAAGTCCTAACTCTTGATCCTAGGCGTGATCGTTTCAAATCTCCTCTGGTTTGGGTTGAAAACTGATGTTTGCAGCCCAAGCCAGAGGAGTTCAGGATCTGTTCTAATTCTCTTGATTACAAAACTTACTTTTCTGGGATATCAGTGGGTTTCTGTGAGATGTGGTACTCACTGCAGTGCTGAGGGATTCATTTAATAGCAGCATAACTCTTTCTTTCTCTGGCCCTCTCCTCATTTAGTTTTCTTCTATTTCCTTCCGTGCATTTCCTTTTTTTCCTGTTGGGAATGAATGGTTTGAATTTTTCCATAGTGCCAGGCTGGCAGATGACAAGAAGCATGGTGCAGAGGAAGAAGTCGCCACGTTTGCTGCAAGCACTCTTGGGCAGACATCTGAGAACATGCGGGAAAGTAAAATAAATAAATTATACCAGATGCCACTTTCACTAACCCCATGATGTCACTGTCTGAAAGTGGACATCCACGAGGTGAGGATGCATAACCTTGGCTTCCAACAGCAGATGAGAGTTCAGTATATGACATGAGCTACCTCTGGTTTAAAACTAGCTTTATTTTATTTCATTTTATTATTATTTTGTTATTATTTTTTATTATTTTATTATTATTTTATTTTACTGTTAAGATCATCACATTCATATTTACTGATGACACATCACTCGCAAAAACTGTTTCCTTCTGCAGATTGTGCTACCATTCTAAAAACTTACAGCCCACAGCTGGGGCAGCTATAGTCGGCTAGCAACGATGAAAACCGCAGTGGTGCTGGTCCCTCTGCATCTTCAGCAGAAGGTGTATTTCAGTCTCTGTTTTTCACCAGGGAACAGAGATAAGGACAGTGGCCCTCCCAGACATTTGCATTTCTCTTTCACACTGGGGAAATCCGTTGAGAAGGTACTTGTTAGTGCAGCATACAAGTCTTTCTGAGCCTGAAGAGAAAGTAGGAAGATGTTATTAATTTAGTCAATGCAGTGCAGATTCAGAGATGCTGTTAGCTTCTGCCTACACACATCTCACCTCTTATTGTTAAAGAAATTACAGCTGCTGAAAGAGATGAAAAAGTAACACGTTTCTTTTCTGGTTTTTATAGCAATAAGGCAAATTTGATTCTTCTTGCCCCTGTAGCATGGGCCTGCTTTTTGGATGGGGATCCTTTGCGGGACTGGGGCAACTATGGAGACATCGTTCCCCACACGGGTGCTATCAGATGTACGTACGTGCACTAAACCTGTTCTAAAGGCTCTGAGTGCAAGGACCACATTTGTTGGGCAAATCTCTCATACAAGGAGTTAGTACTTTCCGGGACTAATTAATATCTAGTTAGTGCTTTCCCTTTTCTCACCAGTGCAAGACCAGCAGCCTGCAAAGCTGTGGAGAGGTCAAGTGAAAATTCCAGCAGAAATTTCTGAAGATAGCTACGAATTCATGGTGACCCTACAATTATTAGATGGCTTATTGTCCACCGAAAAAGAAATTGCAGACATCTTCTGAAAATAAAACAGGCAGTAGGTGGCATAGGCATGCACGACATTATTAATTGTCTCAGGGGGTTCCAGATGCAGAGAGGTGTGAGAGCTTTTTCCACCATCTCTACTTCTCTCTCAGGTTTTGCATTCATTTCTGCTTCTCACAGATTCCCACTCTGCCATCACACATAAATTTCACCTAGGCTCCCAGCTCAGCCCCTTCCCATTTTATATTTATCACTAAACCCCCCCGTGTCAAAACAATCACGTTGACTCTGCTGTCTCCTTAATGTTATACTTGTGTATTTATTCTTCCCGTACAGCAGCTATTTTGTCAAAATGACCTTTTTATTGGAGATTTATACTTACTGATTTCATACCTTGCCTGTGTCCTTTTACAGCCGGGGCTGGACATAAGAAATCAGAGTGAAATGTCTTTCTTCATCCATGCTAAAACTGCCACGTAAGAGCTGTGCTGGTACACCTCAGAGTTGGCTCCCCAAGAAAAAACTCAACTTACAGCCTGCATGAGACCTGAAGAAATCCTACAGTAGATTTTAAAGACTGTTTCTTCTGAAGGCTGTATTGTTTCAATAGCATATTTCTTCCAATCCTCCTTTCCTGTTTTTCCATTCATGTGAACGCAGGGTATTTTAAGAGTCCATCTGCTCATGTTACTTATTCCTCACTTCAAGTCATAATCCTCTGTGATACTACCGGTTAATTGCTCTGCCTATGATTATATTGCATCACGAATGGGACTATGATTTTCAACCCTATCTGTACTGGAGTAATTTCAAAATACTTCTACTGTTAGCAGCGCCGGCTGAGCTTCCACAGCTTTTATAATTTTGAGGAAATTTATTGTGTATCCGGCTATTCTGATGTTCTTACAGAGATAAAAGTGCCCACACTGCGTTTTACACTAGTTGTAACTAGATTAATTTGGATCTTGCACCTTTCTGGCTGAGCTCAGGCCTGCCTTTAGTCACGTTATTTCCATTCACAGCAGCAAGGTCTACTATAGACAGAGGGAGATGTTATTTAAAAATAGCACGAGGTATTTTAAGCCATCTCTGAGCAAGGGTAAATCCGATTCTGAAAATGTCAGTAGGTGAGGCATGTACATCAGGACTATACGACAGCTCTTGGTTGCTTTAGCACTGTCCCTCCTTCACCAACAGGACACGAGACAAGAAAATGGTCCAAATTTTGCTTGCAGCCCTCTGCTCCGTGAAGAGTTTGATGTTTGCAAATACTCTGCTCAGCGGAGCTCTGCTCAGCAGAAATTATGGCCAGGAAA
>VXBL01007263.1:580494-598397 GCA_013400195.1 Aramus guarauna
AAAGGAGGGGGGGAGGGAGAAACTTTCATAACGGGGTCAGAGTCGGTGTCCGACGCGGTGTCCCGGGGCAGCTGGCTGCCGGTGCCACTCGTGGGCCGGGAAGGAGTTAACCGAGAGCCGCGGGGGAAATGTGCAGTCAGGGAGGTGCTAGTGAAAGTGACTGCAGAGGAGTGAATGGGGCTGGGAAAGTTTTAGAAATGCTTCCTTAGGTATTTGACAGCGTGTTCCGCTCTCTCATAAATTTGGTCTGAAAGTGAGTTTCTACTCAAAGCGCCTCAGCCTTCCCCTTTCTTTTTTTTTTTTATTCTTCCCCCCCCCCCCCCTTGGATTTTCCACAAATTAGCAGATCAAGAGAGATTCAGAAAATGTCTCTGAATACACATGTGTGTTAAGTAAGCTTTCTTTTGAGGCGTGGCCAAAGCCTTCTAAATCCTTAATTAAGGGCAGCTTGAGTCTGGGAGCTTTACTGCGCTGTACTGCTGACAACCGAGGTTAAACTTTACTGCTATCTTTCATGCATTACGCAAGATCTTTGCAACATTTAAAATCAGGGAGCCGGGGCCTGGAGCACAGTCTGTGTCCTAGTGCACTTGAAGCTTTGCTTCCTTGAAGGAAAGGTTCTTGGGGGAAAGTAGAGTCCAGCAACATCAAATGGGTTTAAGAAGGGTTTTTCAATGGGTTCCTTGCTGTGAAGCTCACAGTAACCCTCCCTTACAAATACAGCAGTCTTGAGAGTATTTGCACAATCAGCTTATGAATAATTGGGTTTTTTTCTTCTTGCAGAAGAAGAACAAGAGGAAGATGAGGAAATCGATGTTGTTACTTTAGCTGAAGCAAACGAATCCGAATCCAGCACAGAGTCCAGCACAGACACATCAGAAGAGCACAGTAAGCCCCACCACAGCCCGCTGGTTCTCAAACGGTGTCACGTCAACATCCATCAGCACAATTACGCCGCTCCTCCATCCACCAAGGTTGAATACCCAGCAGCAAAAAGGCTAAAGTTGGACAGTGGCAGAGTTCTCAAACAGATCAGCAATAACCGAAAATGCTCGAGTCCCCGCACGTCAGATTCAGAAGAGAACGACAAGAGGCGAACACACAATGTCTTGGAGCGCCAGAGGAGAAATGAGCTGAAGTTGAGTTTCTTTGCCTTGCGTGACCAGATACCCGAGGTGGCCAACAACGAAAAGGCGCCCAAGGTTGTCATCCTGAAAAAAGCAACAGAGTACGTTCTTTCCATCCAGTCGGACGAGCACAGACTGATTGCAGAGAAAGAGCAGTTGAGGCGGAGGAGAGAACAGTTGAAACACAAACTCGAGCAGCTAAGGAACTCTTGTGCATAGGAACTTTTGGGCATCACTTAGAATAACCCGAACTAGACTGAAACGATGATAAAATATTAATGTTTCTAATATCACTCATGAACTACACCAGACCATTGAGTATGGAACTATTGCAACTGCATGCTGTGCGATTTAACTTGAGACTACACAACCTTGGCTGAATCTCCCAAGGGTTTGGCCAGAACCTCAAAACTGCCTCATAACTGATACTTTGGGCATAAGGGATGATGGGACATTCTTCATGCTTGGGGATGAACTCTTCAACTTTTTTTTCTTTCAAACTTTTGTATTTAAGGCATTTTTTCATATGAGAATCCAAACAAAAGTTGTCCCCAGATTGCTGTATATATTTACACATCTTATTGCCGTGTAAATAAAGTCTTTATAGAAAAATGTACAACATTAATACGCAACAGTTGTGGCAACTGGATTTATACTTGTCTTGAACTTCTGTGCCATAACATTTCACAATTTTGGTTTTTTTTATTTAAATACATTTTTTCTTTTTAAAATGATTTTTATTTTGTTTTTAGATAAATAAATATTTGCCCAAAATATAATTAGCTAAAACCTGTGTAAAGACTTTGCTTTGTCTCCCGCTGTTGTCATTAGATGTTGTTTCCATGTCATCCCTTTTCCTGTCCTCATGGCAGTGACCTGACAAAAGTCAAAGGGGAGTTAGGTGAGAGGAAATGTTGATAGTTTGGCAGCTTAGTAGGGAGTTGGATTTTTTTTTTCCTTCCACGCTTGTATTAATTCAGGTAGATAAAATCATTGGTCTCATGTGCTTTGTCATTCAAGCGGCGTGGCCACCAGTGCCTCAGTGAAGGCGCTGGTAGCAATGTCTGTGTTGGCCATGGTCATCTGCCTGCTTAAAGTAAAGTTGAGGCGGTGTATTTTTACAGCAGTTGCCCCAGCGTACGGGCTCCGCATTCCTTCCAAATACATGTGCCTATATTTTTTAGGGCATGACCTTCATTCTGCACTAGAGACCCAGCTCTGTATTTTGAGGGCGGCTTTGTAGTAGGCTCACCTTAATTGCTTCCTGTTTGATTTTTGAACCAGAAGTTAAATGGGATAAGAAAATAAACTGAGATAGGGGGTGTTGAAGTGGTTAAAACAACAGAGCGGTTTCGCTTGTTAAGTGCCGAAATCAGCAGAACCAATCTTCCTGGTCAAACACCTTAACGCTTTATCTGGTGTGAATAGTTACTTGTGATATCAAAGAATAAAGTTCAAGGACACACAAAAGGGAACAAGAAGAGCTATTTCTCACTTGGAGAATACACTCAGATTCCTAGCATTTGCCAGATATATTAAATCATATTTACATTCAGGAATTGTCTCATGATCAGCTTTGGATGGACCATAAAATACTTGCTTGACACAGCTCCTAAGATTAGATTTGATCTCTTTCTCCCCTCCTTTCACCCACGTAGCTCCTTTTCAGTCAAAACTTGAGCAAGAAATCAATGAGCCCTTTGATGTAGGGGAAGAAGGTGCTTTTCAAAAAGTTGAATCTTGTACTTTATTTTCATAATTCCCGTTAAATACATATTTGCTTGACTTCTAACCATTCAAGGAGCAGTGCTGACAGATAACACCGGTGCCAGCAACTGAACTGGGACTGAGGGTTCAGGTTTTCTGTTGCTTTTCAGTTTGGATCGGGAAGAAGGGTTGAGTGTGGGTCTATATGGAGTGGGGGTGCAGACGTAATGTTGTATGGACAGGGTAGATGCCAAAGGTCTCTATCCTGCAAAGCCTGTGGTGACCATTCAAACAATTTTGCACATGGGGCTTTCGAAAGAAAATAAGTGTCTAAATCCCATTTGATGAGGTGCTTTAGCTGCTGGGCTGAAGATTCCTTTGGGAGAAAAACATTCTGTTAAAAAAAACAGGAGAAAGCAAGGCTTTTTTCTTCAATTTGTCTGCACCACCCACTTGTTTATAGAAGTGGTCTGCAGTTGCTTTTTTTCAGCCTGTGATTCAGGATGGTGCCAGCTTCTTAAATCATTTGGAGAACAGTTTCGGGTTTTTTTCTTCCATCTGCAGGAGGTCCTCTGTCTTTTGATGAATAGGATACTTGCAGATATTTAATTTCTTACTCTCATCTTTTAATAGAGCATCAGTTCCGCTTGCCACTTTCCTACTGGAAGAGCACACCAGATCACGAACATGATTCCAAATTGCCCCTCCTTTAGAGCATGAATTTAGGGGATGATGCTTCATATTTATGAAGTTTCTTACTTAACGGGTCATGAGGTACCTAAATGATGTAGTAAAAAAATAGATAACTGTAATGCAGCCTATGGGTGCAGGGGTAAAAAAAAACTCTCCTGGTCATTAAACTGCCACTACAATAAAGAGGAAGGTGGCTTCAACTTTCTGACTCCGTGTGAGGTGTGAGGATGTTCGGAAGACACAAACAGCCCACAGGAGCTTCCAGGCTGGATTCAGTTAGTCACACATCATATATGGATAGGGAAGTGTTGGGTTCTGCTGCTGTTTTGCAGTAATAAAGGAGATAAGCTTATAAAAGAAGCCTCTGAGCCTTCAAATAAAATGCAGTAAGTATTCACAGTGCTTGCCAAACAGCTGTACCAAAGCACTACTTGAAATACAAGGAGCATTTTTAACTTCAGCTCTCTGCTCCTTTACTTTCACAAGAGATTTCAAGCCACTTCTGTTCCAGAAAAACATTACACAAAATATGGCAGCAAAGGAAACTAGAAACAAACCACTATGGTGAAAATTGCCCTTATCATATACCCTCACTGTTCCCATTTGATAATGCTGATTTTTAGGGTTCCAGCTTAATTTTTTTCTTGTGTTTAAGTTCTGTCTTTCCAGCCAGCTAAGAATCTGAATGACTTCAATGTATCGATACAGAATATGCTGGGGGAGCATTGGGATGTACAAAAACATGCCTGTCTGCTTAATTCAGCTCCCGCCAGAGCCTGTGGAAATTCCATGTTTCTTCCAGGGAAACAGGCTCGTGCCAGTGGAGGATGCTCTTGAAAATTTTATCACTGCCTATAAAGAAATCACTTTAGTTGCCACTGCCATAACCACTCGTGCCTCCGTAGCACTCTGCAACCATTGCAGGCAGTTGAGAGATGACAAACATTTCATCAGAGTTGTATTAAAAGGAGAATTTCAGGTAAGTGGAATAGAATTACTGTAAACTGGAAATGAGCCAGGACACTTCAGTTAGCATCTGAATTTATTCAAAATGGAAGGTAGAGGTAGTTGTTTCATCTACAGAGATGAACCATCTTCTCATATGCTGGATTGGTTTTTAACTGGTTTGGTTTTTTGTGGTTTTTTTTTTTTTTTTTTGATTGATCTTTGTGAGAGTCATCTGTCAATGAATTATCACCAGGAAACAAAAAAGCCTGAACAAGAAGGGATCCCAACACAACCAGACAGCTTGGGGAGAGACTCAGGACTTCGCAGCTTACAGTTTTGCTTTTTCCTTATTTTAAGAGGACATGTATGGCAGCTTCTGAAAAAACGCTCTACTCACTAAAAACTAACCCGTGTTTTCCCCTTGAGGTTTCCATGCAGAGAGGGCCTAAACCTGCCGAGGAAAGGAAAAAAAAAAAAAAATTAAAGTCAAGAAATGAGATAGATGAGCCACAGAACTGGATTTCATTTCCAGTACAAAAGATTGGACGTTCAGCAGGTTTTACGTACCTTCCTGCCATTTACTCGTCTCAGGCATAGCTGTAGAGTCGGCGGGGGCAGGCAACGGCGAGAACGATATCCAGGATTCAGAGTAACAGCCAGGAAGTCAAAGTGGGGGGTGTCCCTAATTCTGCCATTCACCTTCTACAGACACCTTGAGCGAAGGGAGGGTTGAAAGCCTTTGGAGCATCTTGCGGATGGCAACGGGCTCAGCGGTGTGAGTAGTGCACATCATCGAAGGGTTGCAGTTACCGCGTGTCCAGGTGGGAGCAGGGTTGGGTGAGACACTGCCCCGGCAGTGACAATACCACCTCTAGTCGGTTCTTGACTACATGACAGGGTATTTTTTCACATTGCTACAGGGGACAAGGACCTTGTCCCTAATTGTGCCCAGACTCCGTCTTCCTAGGAAATAAGTTCATTTTTCTGATAATAAAAAGTATGACCTTTGGTGCTAAATATTAGTGTAGATGAAAAAGTTTCATTTGCCACTTGCCAAAACTATTTAATATTTGTAGTTACTGAGCAAACCTTGCTTCAAGTTGCCATCAATGCATAGGAGCCCGAGCTACGAGGCATAACTGCGTGGCCGTGCTTGAAGCCACGGGACACGAGGGAGAAATCGTCGGCTGAGAGTGGAGCTGAGCTGCACGACCTGCCTGACTTTGACAGCAACGTATCTTATTCCCACAAGCACTGTTTGCAGCTTCCAGCTTGATGTACAAATTGCAGAGCTACTCCTTGTTCTGCACAGGTCTGGGAGAAAGCAGCTAGGTAGGTTAGTTCCTGATGTTAGGTATTATGGTGATTGTCTTTTGCTGCTAAATTCACCCTTCGTGCATGTCTCTCTGTGGGTCTTGCCACAGCTACTGTTTTGTTCAATACGTTTCCACTCAAAGCAAAATCTGTCTTGCAACCACGTGTAATTTCCATCGCAAGCTTCTATGTTCTGATTATGTGGAATTATGTTTTCCTTAAAGGATCAAAAATTTTTAAAAAAGAAGAAATAAAGGATTAGGTGTTATGAATGAGGAGGTTTTAAAATATGAGCTGCAAAAATGGAGCAATCTGACTGGGTAACAAAGAGTTCCAAGCAGAGAAATTAACACTGCTTGGAACTAATTAGCCCCATCAGCTTCCTTCATGCTAATTTATCCATGATGAAAGAGGAAAGAAATAGCAGGAGGAAAAAAAAAAAGACAGGAGTTGCTTATGCAACTACTACGAGTAGGCAAACCCCCCAAAATTCTGCAGGCTAAAGTGTGAGTGGGCGTGATCAAATGCAAAGCCCTGCTCCTGCAGCCACGTCCCTTTGGACATCTCTCCGGATCCCTGCAGGTTGCACTTGCACAGCAGTGCTCCCGTTTCCCAACACATTTTTCTTCCAGGCGCCACGCGCGTGCGAGGGGCTGCTCACAGGGATGCAGCTGCCGGAGCGAGAGCTTCTTTCCACTCCTTTTTTCTCCCATTAATCTGCTCCGTGACGACAGCAGAACCAAACAAAGCCTCTCGGCGCAGGTAGTTCCTGTGATCCAGCGCCGGGCTGAGTGTCTGACAAAGCCCCTTTTGGCTTAAGGCCAAGACCGCGCTGCGCTACGGACGAACTGGGGGGAGAGGGATCAACTCTGCAACTGTGCAGTTGCAGCAAATGTGAACCAAAGGGCTGCACGCTTCCCGACGGGAGGAAAATACCCCCGCTCTGCCTCCCCTGCAGAAAAGCCACATCTGCAATGCCAGGTGGGCTCCTACCCCGGCGCTGGACAGACCCCACATTGCTCACAGCTTCCGAATTTATTCAGTCTGATTTATGTACCTTATTTAGGTTTGATTCAGTTTGAGATGGGCAATGCTGTTTTCTAGAATTCTTCGCGTTTTCATTTCACGGCACTACAATCACTCCTTAAATAATTTGGCTTTTATTCATGTCCCATGTGTCCCAAGAAAGAAAACCTGTTCAGTCATAACTGCTACCAGAACAAGGTTTTCCAACAAGAGTGCTTTTGGAAGGCCAGTGTTGAAGTATCTAAAACCAAATAAAAATGTAGAAAATATAGTGAGGATGCTGGATCAAAAAGCAAAGATGACCTTTCCACCCAGTTTCTATCAGGGTTCTTTCACTATTCCACACTTTACTAATTTACTTTTAGGCTAAATGTTAAATGGAAGAATAGAGGAGTAACCAGAATCTAAGTTAAAAGTCTGTAACAACATAAACTGCAAGTATTATGCTATAATCCATGCTCCATGCACATACAAATTTCAGAGAGAAATCAAATATGATCCATTAGTTTCTGAGGAACCTGGACAAAGATACTTCTGCCTTGGACTGGGCAGTAAGCTGGGTTTTCAGCAGTAAATAGTATTGCTATATAACAGCTGCAACCTAGCTTTCAAATATTAGACTTTTTATATTGTACAAATATGATGGACAGGAGTGGAAAAAGGAGATTTTTATTTATTTCTTTTTTTCCTTTATCAGCCAAGTATTTTTCATAGATTGAAATTTTACAAAAAAGTCCATCAGTCTTTCTAATAGTTCACCATGTACTGGCTGCAGACACTGTGATTTGCATTGGAATCAGAGAAGAAAAGCCATATTATTTTGATAAATTGTACTGTTTTATAATATTAATTTGATCCATAAAATTCCTCTCATCTGGGGTAAAGCAGATTTTTCTTTGGACACAAGTAAAATCTTATTATGTGTTCTCATTATCGTTCATCGTTATGGTAAAGAGTAAGATAATATCGTATTGTGCCTAGACTTCTACACTTTCAGGGAATGTAAAAGGCTATATGAATATCTTATGAAGTGATTGCAAAATAAAATTGACATCAAAGTGATTCAACTATGTAACTTATTATTACCTCCCTGTAAAATTGGATTCTTACTGAACAACGCTCTCCTCCTTTTGCGTTTCTGAGAGAGAGAAAAAAAAAGACTCTCCTGCCCTTATGGAGCAATACAGCATTTCTCCATGTTTTACAAGGGCGAAAGTATCCATCAACATCCGTACTTCTATTCAGAATTGAATTTTTGATCTTTGGTGCTTGTTTAAAAATGAATCCCTCCCTATTCATTTCAGCATGTTCCCCTAAAACTGAGACTTGAGCGTGACACCCAAACCAGTGAACGCAAACTGTGAAAGCATTAATGGGGCTCCGGGGGACAAAATAATCACCAGATATTTATGACCTGCTTAGCAGCTGCAGCAAAATGTCTGGGCAGTGAGGTGACTGCCACAGAGGTCTGTGCAGCTGCACTGCATTGCCTGGCCATGAGGGTTCCCCCATCCCTCTAACTCCTTTTCAAACTCCTTTTTCTTGAAATCGGTGGGGAAATTCGCATTAATGTCATGCACTACCATTAATGTCATGCTATCTGCCAGGAGATTCTATGCTCAGCTGATGTTTCCATGAGGTTCCTCTGCAAACATGCCTATTGCTGGTCCTCAGGGAGCTTGCTCGGAGGAACCATAAATCCCACCGAAGACACGTGTCCACACAATGCAAAGTGCTGATCCGGTGTGAAGTCACTTTGCTGGTCCAGATCCATTTAAAATGCTTTGAATAGAAAGCTTCGTCCTGCCAGATGTTACAGCAAATCTGGTATAGTCCATCCTACCACAGCTGGTCTGAAGCCATCATGAACACCTCATGGTCTGCAGATCAGTGATGATGTTGATCCACATCATATTGATGCTGCTGGATGCTCCAGCCATGCATGGTTTTGATTTTGTGACTATAAGGCCCACCACAGCTTATTTATGCCCTAATTTATTTTGGTCTGTGTAAATCAGCTTTCAGTCCATACCTTCGTCTTGGTATGCATTGGGAGGAAAATCTCGGCCTCTTCATGAAGCACCACACAAACCACAAAACACTTATTGACTCCAGCAGGGCCAGGATTTCAACCTTAATTTTGCAATCTTTCTTTAATCTTCTTTTAATTAATTTAATTCTGATATCATTATCTAGATTGCCCCATTCATTTAGCATCACAGCATCTATCTCTTCATTCTCACTGGAAGGCTTTGGCAGCTTTGCAAATGTTCCAGCTCTATCTTCCATTCCTACCTTTTGATCTTTACTAACAACCTTCCTTTCATGTCTGCTGAGCTCAGTCTTTTATCAGGCAAAGCACTCCACCCTCCCTGGTAGAGGGGGCACTGCTCTGATCAAGGTAGGCATGAGGAGCTGAATTTCCACCGTCTGCCTCTCGAGGTGATCCTGCTGGCCTGTCCTGGCTCTCCAGCCAGTTTTAAAACCGGTTCAGCCAAATCAAATTTAAAACTGAAGGGCAGACAGGATTTCAAAAAGTTTTACAGCCCATTCCAGTTTTCACTAATTTCAGGACCTGCATTGTCTCTGCTCGGCGGGTTTCTTCTGGTAACTGCCTCAGGTGGACAATTCTGGTGTGGGTGGTAAAACGCTGTAACCCATAGCTTGCAGCGGGCAGTTTAGGTTGAAAAGCATATAATCCATAATGTGCTGTCATTCCGTTTACTTTGGGGTTTGAAATGAGCTCAGCTGATGTCTTTTTTTTTTTTTTTTTTTGCCTAGCCACACAAAAATACCACGCTGATGCCATTCGTGCAGTTGACCTCAATGGCACCACCTGAGTACCAAGCTGTCCTCCCGTCTCCTTGGTCTCAGTGTGACTGAACTGGTGTGAAGTAGGGACCCAGCGAAGAGGACAGGCATTGCAGTTGGGTCAGGGAGAGAGGAGCCCGGGTGCCAGGGTGCAGACTGGCAGGACTTCGCACCAGGACCCACCACTGACCCACAGTCCATCCCACATCACTGGAATACAAATGCTTATTCTGGTATAATGTCTTCCTAGGTGAAAAAAAACCCAAACCAATCTTAGCATGACTATGCCCATACTGTATTGCTGTAACTCATTGGATTTAAAAAAGTATAAATCTTGGGATAACAAGCTCACGGAAATGCTGAGGCAGGTTAAGCTGTGGAGTTCCACAGTGATTTCCACTGTGCCACACACAATCCAGCCCTTTGGTCTCCGCAGTAAACGCTTGGCAATTTATCTGTATAATGAGCTACCTCCTGCTGACAGTGGACCATGGTGAAACAGCTGCCATGCTAGATATCCTCTTGCCCATTCCTCTCCATCATGGACTCACAGACAGGTTGAGGTTGGAAGGGACCTCTGGAGGTCATCTAGTCCAACCTCCGTGCTCAAGCAGAGCCACCTAGAGAAGGCTGCCCAGGACCATGACCTTTTGACCATGACTGTGGCTTCTGAATATCTCCAAGAATGGAGACTCTACAACCTCCCTGGGCAGCCTGTGCCAGCGCTCAGTGGTCAACATCCTGGTCATGACTGCTTTGCAGGGGGGATGCTCATTGCTTTTAAAGATCAGGCAAAAAACCTGCTGCGGTTTTCCTCTCCTGAAACAGTAACGATTTCTGGATGAAAAGATAGCAGAGAAAGGATAAATCTGGGGTACAGACAGGTACAAGTGCACTGCCTGCCCTCTGCCATTTTTTGTCTGGGTAACTTTAAACTCTGATGCACTCTGGCTCCCAGGGGAGGCACGTTTTCAGAAGCTCTCAGATGTCAGTGGATGCAAAGCTCAGCTGAAACCGAGCACAAATGGAAAATCCTGTCCTTCGATCTCTCCCGGCATGTCAGGATTTGCTTTGACCGCTTTAAAACTTACCTCATCTGCCCTCATTTTCTCACCTCCATTCGCTTGTACCTATTGGGTTTGTTGGCTCTGAGACAAACCATCCAAACAGACCAGCGCAGCTTCACTGTCACGAGCTGAGAAAAAACCAAACACATCCCTAAATCCTGAGGGCAGAGACTGGACACTGGCAGGAAGGCAAATAACAGCGCGCAGCATCTGTGCAGCGCCGCATTTCTGGAGCAATAGTCTATTTATGTGATGCTTTTTATACAACGCGTGCTTTTTCTACCCGTCATTGCCGAGGCGAAGCTATGCAGCGTGACACCAAAATAAGCTGCTCTGCCTAGTAGTGGAAAGGTCTTTTCCCAGCGCATACTACAGTTTAGATGGGTGCCTAAAAATGGTGTGTTGATTTTAACAAAGATTGATAGTCAACATGAATACGCCGCCTGCCTCGCTTCTCTGCTGGACGTTCAGCAGAGAGCCTCGCAAACCTTAAACAATGGGATCGGCTGTTGATTTGGGGATTAAAAAGTGCCTGTGGAAAAGCGTGCTGAGAGCTTCTGCTGAAGGGGCTAATTCATAGTCTAGTCAAGTAGCTTCATAACCATGTCTATCATGAAAATTTGTTATCGGCATACTGTTTGAATCACAGATCAATGCACACTGATTTTGGCAAATCTAATTAGATTTGATGGGGAAGAATATGTTTGCATTTTTTAGGCTCTGTAGTTCCCATCTCTTTACGTGTAATTTCATTTTTGATTTGTTTAACAGCAATTAAGGTTTGTGAATCATGATACTGCATAGATGTCAGCCATGGTTATCCCACTCAGCCAACCCCATCTGTCACCCAACGCTGAGAATGGGAGACTGGGAGTCAGGACTCCAGTGCCTCCCGGTTACATCAGCCAGAAGTCAATGCGCTCTCCCTGTATGGCCACGGGCAAGACATTTTACATATCTGCACCTCAGTTTACATGTCTGTGAACTTGTATATAGCATATACATGCATCTTAGGGGCATGATAAGACTTCATTGATCACTACTGCTTCAGAACTGTTTCCATTTCTTCTGCTTCCACGGCACAACACAAATCTAATTATCATCTTTTGTGATGTGGAAGGGGCACAGCCTGGTGCTTATCTACCTTTGTGAGTACTGTGGCTGCTCTGATTTCGTTTTTTGCCTGGAATATGGGATTGCTTAAATCTCTTCTTGGTACAGAGAGGATATCAGCTACATGGGTGTCCATCACAAGGTCAGAGCTTAAATGGGACGCTCCCTGGGACTAAACTGGTGAGCTGGTGAGCAGCTTCTGACAGATGTCCACATCCCAGCATTTTTCCTCCCTCCTTAGGTCTTTTCTCCAGTGCTTGTGGAGTTTATTTAGTGGCTGTTAACCAGTTTAGCTATATTCACATTCCCATCCCAGAGGGAATCCTGTGCCTTGCAGTGTGGGAGTAGCATCACTGTGGCTATGAAATGGGCTTCCAAATCCCAGGATAGTGTCCTGCTGCAGTGCACACCTTCGCCTCTGACATGGGAGTTGGGAAGAAAGGGGCCAGCACAGGACAAAGGCTGAGATGGCTCATTGCACCCAGGATGCAGCCACTCTCTGGGCAGCAAAGAGATGCAAAGGAGCGTGTTGAACCAGGTCTCCCACTGCACAGGGAGGTCCTGGGTCATTATCTCAACCGTGGGCAGTGGTGCCACCGTCACCAGCTGTGCTAAAAAGACTACAAGTCTCCCAACTGCCTCCGAGGAAGATCCTAGCCCTGCAGCCACAAGCCAGCCTGCCTGAGCCCCCAGAGGACCCAGCCCCAAGGCCTGCCCCACGGCTGCGCCCACGCGGGGACTGCAGAGCTCATCCATAACAAGCACTTTGGCAAGGCCGAACTCTAAAGGTGAGTGCATAGACAGCAACGGGGCATGAGAGCAGCGGGCTGAACACCAGATCTGGCGTGGGTTTCACACAGTCCCCTGCTCCTATCTTGCTGCTGGAGGAGCATCGTGCATCACCCCCCAGCACAAGTCGTGGCTTGGCTGTGCCAACATGCCCATCGTGACATTTCGGGGGCTGCCGGTGTCACTATCCCTTGAAAATCACTCGCATGAATGTTGTTTATTTGTTATAGATGGAGAGATTAGCGTAAAGGCTAAATAAGAAAGTAAACAGAAGGGAAGGACCCTGGGGATACCATGGTGGTGTATGCCAGCTTGGCTGGTCCAACCTGTTTATAATGTCTAACACAATCACAGGTGCCAAAGAATAACCGACAAGTTAAACAGTTTCCTCTCTGCGATTTAACAACAGGATCCTTGTGTGAGGAGGGCAGGGCCCCTGCTGTTTTCCCAGGAGCCGAGTGCTTCAGAAAGGGGGAAGCAGATGTGAGGGTCTTCTCTGGAGGCTGGTGGCATTTTATTTGCTTTGTGTGTCTTCTGCCGGTGTTGAGACATCCCGTCCTCAAGTGGGCACTGCCAGGTGCACAGGACTCTCCCGGTCTCTTCCTCTCTTCATAAGGCCCAAGGAACCCAAATCAATGTACCCCAGATGTCCACATCCCCATAGCTGGGTATCTCTAGTCACTTCTCAAGCTGAGTATCTCCTGGTGGACATCCCCTCAGTGCACCACGCTCGGTGTGGGACATCTCCCTAATGCCGCAGCATTGGCTTCTATGGGCTTGCGCTGTCTCCTGGAACCAGATCTACGACTCTTACCTCTCATCTGATGATGTCTTCATGTCCTGGGTTTTCTATCCCTGCTGACAGCACCACTTTCCACTTCTTCTCCTAGGCTTGCAATTTCTGTTGCGATCTTTCGCCCTTTACACAAAACAAATTTGACTCCTTCTCCCCGAGGACTCAGTCAGTCCCTTTCTCAAGGACTTCCTTGGGAAATCTGGCTGGGACTTGAACCGTGCTGCCTCTCTCTCTCTTGAATTCTCTCTTCTTCCTCTCATAACATTTTTTTTTTTCACTACTGATGCTAAACCTCCAGCTCACAGTTTTGTTAACATTCCCTCAAACTCAAGCATGCTCGTCTCTTATCTCCTTTCCATTCCATCAGTCCAACACAAGTTTAGTAATGCAGACATTTGGTTTCACTTCTTTTCACTACTTTCTTGTTTCTTAAATCACATTCAAGCTAGTCATCTTAAATACTCTCCATAATCTCAAATGGAGTTTTTGCACCTCTCTGCCCTACTAGTTCAGTCTTGCTGCACGCTCAGAAAAGCATCACTTTAAAATGTCACTTTTTTTTTTTTCCCCAATCCACAAACTTGGGAAATACATGGAGCATCTGAGTCACATGCTCCTGTAGTTGGGCCATCCAGTGACAAGTCTGTTATTTCTGTGCTTTATATCAACCCTGCATATCCTCCTTCTCTGCTCTGGAGTCACCGCTAAGCTACCCTGAATCAGAGCCTTAAGAAATCTGCTCCTTGGAACATGCTCCCAATTATTTGTCAAACTTCTTCCCTACAGTCTTGAAGAGAAAGGTGCATCATGCAGTTCTGGGGTCCTGGCAAAATTGAGCCTGGCTTCACTAAGGTAGCTGTCTTACAAAATGAATCATCTCCGTTTCCTTTACTCATTATCTTGCTCTATGCTCAATATAGCATAGGGAGGTGCCAGCCTATGTTGACGGACAGGTGGAAATCTAGTGACATAATTATATTGGGAAAAAAAAAAACCATAAATTCTGGGCAATGGAATGGGCAATGATGACGGTGTAATCTGCCCCACAGCTCTGGATGAGGATATTTCTTATACACCTGAGTAGCTACCGTCATCCTCTAACAACTTCCCTTATGTTTTGTCTTACATTCAACACCGAGAGCACACAGAAGGCAGTGGAAGTCTTTCCGGCTGCTTCAGAAAGTTTCCAGTTTTCACTTCTGCTCTATTATTCTCTATTCTGCTCACTCCTGGCTCTTAAGAGTTTCGTCCCCATCAAAATCACAGGTGAGTCACCATCACCCAGAGATGGATTGCTGTTTGGGGACAGGAATGCATTTTCTTTAGATGAATAGAAGTACTTAAAAGAGTGGGGAGCAGAAATAAATGATGATAAGCACCATTGCCTCGTACCATTATTTTGTCGCAGAATTAACTTGATATTGGTAAATACAGCAGGGAGGTATGTGTGAGGGTGAGGAGAAGAGCCACTGGTGTCAAATCGTAACTCCTGCTGCAGAACAAATGGGTGTACACAGGCTTTGAATACATTCAGGATGGAGATTAGGTGTTTTCTAACCTTCAGAGAAGAAAAGATCCAAGATAGTATCCAAGAAGGTGAATCAAGGACAAGACACTGGTACCTAACTTGATGCCATTATGGGCAGGCTGATGTGAAATGATGACTTCTGTTAGGAGAGGAGCAGATGTAATGACCCAGCCCTTTCATCTGAGTGACTAAGATGACTTAGGTTTTTGGACAGTGCCAGAATTAACCTGATAAAAGACTAATCTCTGGATGAGGGAAGATATTGTCATGATCACACATTCTCAGTTGGTTTTATGCTGTGCTCCTCCACGATCCCTGTTTGGGGGTGGGGGATGTGTGGTGGTTTGCTCCAGCCTCCGCTGCACCGAACTGCCCTGGTTGAGGAACACTTCACTTCCCAGCTGCCTGTGGTCACCGGCTGGAGGCTGTCACCTCCGCGCCGTGCTAATGCAGGGAGCACGTCACAGCTCTCCTTGGCTGCGCTGGGGCTTGTCCTAACTTGGGCAGCATTGCCTGACACGGATTAAGAAGCACGCACGTGATCCCTGCAGCCGGCAAGGCTTGGGGGCCGCAGACAGAGAAGCAGTGACAGTGCTGGAGGGCAGAAACCTCCGGCTGGCACAGCTTGGCTGCAGCCTGACCCCGATCTTTGCCTCCGATCTTATTTTGACCTTGAAAGAGCGCATTGAGTCATTTGGCCTTGACTTTCCCGTGTTTAACTTGCAGAGGTGAACTTAGAGCAATAAAATTGCCTCATGTAAGTGTGCTAAGCTGTTGTAAAGTGATTATACTCGAGTGCTGTATTGGGCTGAGTGTATTCAGGTCGCAATACTAGGTGATTTTTAGAGCACAACAGCTAGAAAGGCTTCAGGGCTGAGCGATATGAACACAAAACAGATTCTGTGTGCCTGTAGGAAGAAGGTTTTTGTGTTCCCTGCTGCCATGAGAGACCCTGGGTGTGATGGAAATGGCAGGTCCCCCCATGACTGCTGAGGATCCGGCTGTGCTGTCGCTGGGGGAAACGCTTGGTGGTCACCGGCCACCTCCCTGCCAGCCTCTCTGGTGCCTCTGGAAAAGGATACGGTATATAAAGGATGGTCTGGGCATTTTTATGGGGTCTGGACCCTGACTTCCAAACCCCGGGGCTGCCTTGCGGTGGATGGGAGCAGCACGTGCTTCTGCTGCCGGTTGCAGAGGCCCTTCCCGGACCCTCGTCTGGATAAATGTGTGTGACTGTGCTCAGACTTCTCTGTGTGTAAACGGGCAGGCAAACTTTTTCATCCTTTTTTTTTCATTATGTTTTCCTGGCTTTGTCATGCCGGGAATTGCACATGGAGATACCCATCTCCCATCACAGCGCAGAGAGCTGCGTTTGTGACCGCGGTGCTGGCTCTGCGGTGACCCATGGGCAAGTCTGTGGCGCTGGGAGAAACAGTATTAATTCGAGCTGATGTTTAATAGCAGATTCTGTGTGTGTTTTGCTGAGGAAGGGAGTCCTAGGGAGAGAGGAATAAAAACTCAATTTCCAGGGCTATTTGAGACATATTTCTCTCCTGCTCTGGCAGTGGGGAGCCGTGAAGGAGCCATCAGGGCCCATTTTAAGGGCAATACCCATGCGAAGCCAGAGCCATGGCCTTATGCCACCGCTTCTCCCCAACTCTGGAGTGGAAACAGGCTTGGAGAAAAAAGTGTGTCAGGCTGCTCCAGCACTCGGGCTCTTTTCAGCTGATAAAATGATCCGTTGGTCTCATGAGTCACCGTAGATTTTGGTCTTTCTCCCAAGTTCACTGAGCTCAGGAGGTCTTTTATTTAGGACTTGGTCTCCAGCCAGCTGCAGGGGTATGGTATATCTCCTCCACTGGGTTTCTGCTGCAGCAGGTTGCTGAAGGGTATGGCTCAAAGGCCTTTTTACCCGATCAGGAGGGCTCTCATCTCTGTGAGCACGCAGAGCCTCTGGTTCCAACCCACCGTTGTATCTTGCTTAAACTGCGGGACCACAAAACTGCAGTTTGGATAAAGCCACGTTTTATACTGTAATTTTGTACCTTTTGCGCTAGCATTTGCTTCTCCTGTAATGACTGGGTTGGTTGTTTCTTGCAGATCGGCTTTTCATTGCAATATTCAAAGCGTTGTAGGGCAGTTGGGAGCATTAGATGAAACAGCATGTGCTAGCCACATTCTCAATATTGCTTTGCAAATCTGACGGTGCTGGATATAGCCTTACTCCTCGCAGAGGCTGATTCGCCTCACGTGGCAAAGGCAGCTCCCAGAGCGGACACCACAACCCGTGCCGGTGCTAACAGGTCGTGCACACCGCAGGAGACACGTCGCAGCTCCCGCATTGTTGCAAAGGTGCCGGCACAGCTGGATTTTAGGTTCCTTCCTGGATAGAGAAAAATTAGAGCAGGGAAAAATATCACGTGGCATGGAAGCTTCTGCTTGGTTTCAGTTCCAGCCTGGAATCGAGGAGGATGCATTTCATTTTTTTCTTAGTTTGAAAAAAAAAAAGAAAGATAAAAAAGGAAAATAAAACTTGTTTTGTCCATATACTGGAGATTTGCTTTTGTTTTACTTTCACCAGCCTGCAGCCTGTTCTCTATTTTTGACATTGTTTCTGCCAGCACTTAGAGGATTGCGAAGCTACTTTCTCTACTCGTATGTGGGATGCTTGTGTCCTTCTCTCCTGTGACTATCTGGAGACATCCATGATATTTCAGCACTTGAGCTGGCGAAGAAGGGGATATTTTTTAAAAATCTGTGATTTCTATAAGCAAGCAAACTGCTGGAGCTCGGGAGAAACGGGCCCGAAGGCACCTCTCCAGGGTAAAAGCAGCAGCAAAGGCTCCCACGCTTCCCACTCGCCGGGGTGGAAGCTGATCCCGTTCCTCCGCGGCGTGTGCCGGCCCGAGCGAGCCATCCCGCACGGAACGGGACCCCCAGCCCCCCCCGCGCACCCTGCGCGCCTCAGCGCCGGCTGCTCCCCC
>VXBL01007263.1:600138-639444 GCA_013400195.1 Aramus guarauna
AAAAAAGTGCATTTTTAAAGTACAACTTTACTAGGCCGCCTTTTATTTTTATATATAAATAATACTGAAATGTTTTCGTTGACAGGGTGCTTTAGGACTTCGGTCTCAATCTGTTAAACTGTTGGTTGCTGCACCTTAAAATGCCGTGCGGAGAAATCCCAGCAGAACCGATAATTGTATCTGAAGGATGCGGGAGGCCTTCAGTGAGATCTTTCTGATCCCGTTCATGTTGACAAGTTTAGACATGTTTGCCTGTCCGAGTATCTGGTCAGACACGTTAAGTTGTGAACCCCACGCTAGTTCCTTTTTACTAATATGTTCAAAAATATGCATTAAGTCATTTATTTGGAACAAAAGAGCGTTTCTGAGGGTATATTAGAACGTATTAGCTATCGCTAAATACAAAGAGCACAATATATTATGTACACTTTATGGCTGTATGAAATGAGAGTGTTTATTTCTTCGTGGAGCAGAAATAGAATCTCACTGATGTCAATTTTATGCCGACTGGTTTGGTTTATCATAAGAGCACTCATATGTTGCTGTAAAATATGAGGACATTAAAAAAGATCTAGCTCTGAAGTGTTGAGATCACTGTAAGAAATAAGGATACAGTCTGGTGTTTAGTCGTGTCTCGTAAACATCCAGTTTCCTTTCTATTGTGATTTTTCAAATTATTTAATAAATATGTATATTTGCCAAGCGTGTGGACCAGTCAGATGCTCTTTTGTGGTGGGTGCTGCATATCTCTGATAAATTCCTGTTCACACCCCAGGGAGTTTCGAGTGATCTTATCCATACTTTGCATCGCTTTAGAAATGCACCTCTAACTTTATTTTTTCTTCCTCTCTCTCTTTCATCTCTCGTAACAAGAAGTCATGAGTCTGGTGTACAGCTCGCTTAGCATTGTCACAATCCTGGTGGATCAGACCGCGCTTTTGTGTATTTTCAGTTAGGTTAAGGTAGTAAATTGTGCAGGTGCAGGTAGGAGTAAAATGTACTGTGCATCTATACGTCTAGCATCCGTGGGAGAGGGGCTGCGCGGGCACAGCGAGAGCAGCGCCAGCTCTCTGCCTCAGCAAAGCCTGAAGGCTTTTGCATCCTTTGCATCTGCACGCTGATGTCCACACAACGTCACAGCGATTCTGCAATAGCAAAAATAAGGGCGGGCTCAGGCCTGCGGCCGTTGGAAGGCCCATCTGTTGCAGGAACGAATTGTGTGTTTGGGATTTTAGTTTCTAGCATGGAATATCGGCTCCCCGGGTGAATGTGCGTGGTTGGAATACGACTTTGGTGGGAGCTGACAGCTTTCGGAGGCGATGGTGAGTTGTGTCTCCCCACGGTGCAGCGTGTTCGTGCAGCTCTGCAGTCATGGCGTTCTCTTCGTGCCCCTGCCCAGCCAGAGCGTACATTTTGGTTTAATTAAGGACTTTATCTGCTAAATTTGGAGCTTATGCTTCATTCTTTGTAAGATTCGAACCGTATCTTCCTGTTTTTAATCAGAATGCTTTACAAAGAGAGCTTATGCTTCCTGACTGTATGTATTTCACTAACTTTTATACGAGGAATTACTGGCAGGGGAAGTGACCCATAGTGCTGATGCTGTGGAGCAAAGCTAGGGGAAAAAAAAATTATATCTGTATACTTTTAAGAAATCGGTGCATATCTTGTTCGTTTGTCACCTTTCAGCTGAAGATGTTCAGTGGGTTGTTACAGTGTCACTGTTTTTCTACATGCCTCTTTCTTCAGGCTTTTTCTGTAATTCGGCTGGAGCAGTTCTACTAGGAATTGCAAGGTAGAGCTTACAAGTATGAAATCCTCATTTAAAAATATATTTATATTTTTTCCCCATTGGTGTATGCAGACAATAGCACCGGCAGGCCATGGGAAGGGGGGGAAATGCTGGCTTTTGTGACCTGGGAGGTGTTTCTGCTGCTTGCAAGAATACCGAGGGTTCATCTTTTGCTCCCGATAGATGGATTTAGTGAAGGCTGGTGCGAGGTACCCATGCTGCAGCGCACTGCAGCAGTGCACTGCAGCTGTATATCCAGCAGTTAAACAATTCAGGTGGGTCCATCGGTGGAGCCTCTGTGCTGATCTCGGTGCATTCCTGCTGGAGAGGCCGCGGCGGTGGGCACGCCGATCCCACCTTTCGGTGCTGGCCAGGGGCACAGCCGCGTGGTCTGCGGTCCTGCTCTGTGAGCCAGGAAGGGTGCAGAGCTGCAAACTGAACTCGCGGAGAGGAAAGTGCATACCTGGTCAGGAAGCTTTTGGCTGTTTGCAGTAAGGTGATACAGATCTTACTTTGAAGCACGATGTGTTATTTTCTGTCTCCCCGCTGGCTGCTACTTTTAGTACTGAACACCTGCATAGTTCCTGGCTAAATTTATGAAGAGTGAGAGGAAATAAAGAAAAATTCCTCTCTTGGACCCTTTAGCACTGTGTATGGGGTGTGTTTTCCCTTGTCATAGCTGCATCTGTTCCTGAGTCTGTCTTATGTAGTAGCAAAGTGCTTAGTGCCCTGGCAAGTGAATGCCGCTGTACGTTTGCAGCCACGCATGGTTTATTTCTACCTGGAGACGCAGCGCCTGCCGTTTGCTTGCCTTGCTGGTACAGTGCAGCGGAGGACAGCATTTGGTGGGCTTATCAGCGTTGCGATAACGCAGCGTTCCCGAGTCTGTCCTTAGTTCTCTCTCTGGCAAGTGCCAGAGGTTGTTTAGGAGGGGGCTTGCTGGTGGTGCTTTTTTCCCGGTTGCTCCAAGGGTGACAGATGAGAAGCAGCGAGGTGGTTACCTGATGCATCAGCTCTGCTCAGCTGAAGACAGCAGCCTGTCTGCAGGGTGACACAAACACTGGGACCGGCCGGGCGCACGGAGCAGTCTCGATGGTTTACGGGCATCCAGATCTGTATGATGGAAATGTGTTTTAACGCATCCCTGGGGGGTATCATTCTTTATGTGAATTCAAGGTGGGGATGTGAATATCGATGTGGAGTTGTGTGCTGCAAATCAGGGGCTGGTCGAGTGTCACCCAGGGTTTCCAGGCAGGTTTGTCCCACCTGCTCTGATGTTTGTGTTGCCATATCTTCACTGCTGTTGGTATCTTACATTTGCCAGCAGGTACTGCAGTTGCATCGCCCACCGCCTTGAAGGAAGAACGATCCATGTGTGAATTGCTGCTGGCATCAGGCAGCAAAGGGCTCTCGAATGCAGCAGTGACAGGCAGAGCTAGAACCAGTGCCCGCTGGACAATTCACATTACAAATTATGGCAAGCCACTGGAACAAATTGCAAAGAGAAGGGGTGGATTGTCTCTCTTGGTCATTCATGCCTGAAAACCTGAGTTGGAAAAAGCAGTAGAAGAAGTTTTGTGTAGAGATTATTGGGTAGGTTCCTGCAAATCAGCTCGTTAGAAAGTCCCTTGATGGGAAAGAGGAGGTTTGACCGTGTGCCCCCACTATGAGGTTGGGTTGTGTGGGTGTTGGGAGCTGACCTGCGCTGCTGGAGAGCGGGCTGAGCTGAGATGGGGTGGGTGGAGCACCCTGGCAGGAAACAGCAGCCCAAAGCCCTGGAAGGACTGTGTGTTTGCATGGGAGAGTGTCATTGCCATGAGATGTTTTGGAAGACAGAGTTTTGTCACCTCTTCTGCATGCCTTGGTCAGGAGTACCCAGTGCCAAAACCTGTGCATGGTCAAGAACTGCAGGACATGGACAGCTTCCCAAGGGGAGAGGATGGCATCACCGGGGTCCTCACCTACAATCTGAGGGCTTCCCCAGGCACGGGTCACAGCTTCTCTCCTGAAGGTGGGAATGAATGGCAGAGGAGCCTAAAGGAAGTCCCAAAAGGCTGTCCCGTGTTTGGGGGAGAGGAGGTCCCTACAGCAAGAGCAGTGCCCAGACCTGTAGGCTGCTTTCTTAGGGGGCAGATGGAGAGCCGAGGTGGGTGGGAGAGACAAGACCACATCCTGTCATGTAGGTTATGAAGCAGCTTGTGGAGGCACTCAGCACTATGTGGGTTGTGCTGGGAACCCCCAGTCTCTGAAGCTGGCCAGTGCAGGGATTTTAAGGTGGAAAACTCTGGTCCAGTCCTGCTAACCACCCACCATAGTCTTCCCTCCATCCATCCAGTACAGTCCAGTGCACTTCTCCCTGGCTTTTTCTGAACACCTTTTCTGTGCTGCTCAGCTTCCCTGGGTACCTGCTGGTTGGATGCTCGATCTGCTCTTTAGCTTTACCGGTGGAGCTGAGCTCTTTAAGGGATATGTCATGCCAGTGATGCCTTTGGTGTGGATGAAGCATCCTGATTTCTTGCACTGATAGAAGCCATCATGTCAGTACTGCTGTAAGCTCTTCTGCATCAGGGGATTTTTGTGAGGTAGCAGGACCGCTGTGTTCGGACTGGCAGGGATGTAGTATGGATGAGACCTCAGTCTGAGAAGGAGAAATGGAAATGTCTCTGTGTCTTAGGTTGTTTCATTGGTACCCATGGAGATCCAAGTGTTGTTGGGCTGGAAAAACCTCTGATGAGTGTTTCATGCGTAATATCGGTGCCTCTGCCCCTCGTAACCGTGCTTGGTTGGATGGATTTCCTCCGGTGAGCATTTCAAAGTACCGATATGCACCACAGGTTTGAGAACCCTACAAGTTCAAAGTCATCCAGAAGCAGGTATGGGCCAGCCCCTCTGTCGCCCACTTACGTACTGCTTGCCTTTGTTCTCAGGATGTTTTGTGCCTTTCCTGAAGTCCCAACAGCTGGATTTAAGAGATGGCTTGCCTCGCTTTTTTCCTTCCATTCAGGAGAACTGAAACTTTTGATCTTTCCACTGATGCTGCAGGGATAGTGTCCTATGAGGTCCTGTATAAATCTCTGCTGGGGTTGGGGAGCTGTTGCCCGGAACTTAGAAAGGAGAAGAAAAATCTAAGTTAGGAGTATTCTTTTTAAAAAAAGCAACAACCTGCAACTTTTGATTAACACTTTGTTTTTGAGGCCTAGATTTGATCACATTGCAACCATCTCTTTTTGAAAATGTCAGCTGAGCAAAATCCTAGCCCAAATAAAATGCATTGTATTGCCTTGCGCAGTTCCCTGCCCAGGTAGGGAGTGGGCCCCGAATGCACAAGTGGAAGGGGCTGTGCAAGGAACGAGTGGTGCAAGAGGCTGGAGCCTCTGTAGGTTTAGCAAAGGTGGTTTTTCCTGGCTAGCTTTCGGCCAGGGGCTGTGTCCTTGCAGCTTGGTGTTGGATCAGGTATCGCTGTCCCCGGCGGTGATGCATCGCTGATGTACACGTGATGTTGTGTGTGCTGGTTTACATGGCGGAAACAGCAGCTGTGGGCTCATGCCTGAGTGTGTGGGACGTGGAGCGATGGCCAAAGCCCAGGCTCTGCTTGAACCCTTTATATTACATCTCCTCTGCATGGAAAAAGGTCTAGCGTGGGTCTCTCTTTGCTAATACTAAAGTTTGGTAACATTATTATTATTATTATTATTATTATTATTATTATTATTATTATCATTATTAACATTATTATTATTATCATCCTCATCCTCATCCTCATTATTACTATCATTATTATTATTACATTAGCTATGTTGCAGGCATAAAGTTTATTATACATTAATACAGTCATGCTGTAGCAGTCTCTAGACGTGATGTACCAAAACCCCTTTATGCTCCAGCTGATGTTGTAAATAGGTGGTCACACCTATCAGTGCAGTGACCTGCAATTTAGCACGCAGAGCAAAAAGCTACCATACATCCTTTTGGAAATATTTAGTAATGTTTCCAGCCCTGTTTAAATAATAATGGGCTGTTTATTTTTTTTCCTCCTTCATAAGTGTAGGAAAGTCTGAAATATACTTTCCCAGAAATGATCATGGGGGGAGCAAAGGCCAAGAGCTTCGTTCTGTGGCACAGGCAATTAAGGTGCTGCTCAGGGGTTTTAGAGGATCGTGTTTGCTGTGTGAATTGCTGGATCATTTGATTTACAGGTATCTCACATCTGGCTCTGGTTCTTAACAATTTGCTTTGGGAGATGCGGTGGGCAAAGCTTTACATTTTTCTTAATAAAAATATTAACAAAAAAGTAGGCATGTTTGATGTTACAGAGGAAACTAAGCATCCTTGTTCGTGAGCTGGGAGGTTGGACTGGAGATCCCAGAGTGTTCTTCCCACCAGCAGTTCTCTGTTTCTGTGGTAACTGAGGAAAAATTGAAAAGCTGAGCTTCAAGTCTCTGGTTGTGGAACGAGATGGAAGGAGGCCCGGCTTTCATGAACACTCAAGATGAGTAAATAAATGCGATTACGATGAGCAGGTTCAGAGGGGAAGGGAGATGCTGCTCTTTGCAGTCCAAGACGCTGAAGCAGTGAGCAGTTGGTTTTGAAATGCTCTCCTTGGGCAGTTTGTATTAAGACCCACCAGTCCTGCTTGTTACAAGTGGCTTGGACAGATGATGGGGTTCCCAGTGCTTGACCATGGGTAGGATTTGGGGGCTCTGCCCTCGGCAAGCCAGTACTTCTCCCTCCCCTTCCACTCTTCTGTTTGCCTCTTTCATCTGCGAACGTGTCAGGGCAGATGCCGCCTTTTGTATGATTGTTCACAGCATAAGACAGTAGAACCCTGATGTCAGATGGACCCTCAGAGTTTCACAGAAATGGTTGAGGTTCTGTACTTCTGCTTGACATGGTCAGAAACGGCAATGGTGACTTCTGTAGGCTGTTGTCTTTGAGGGGGAGATCTGGTGGCTGCAACCAACACAGCTAGACACGAGAAAAACTTTTGAAAACTTCTCACCAAGTAGCTATATGTTGCAAGTGCAAGCGCTGAAGGTCTGGAAATAAGACCTTCCTTAGCTCCTATCTTAGTGTGCTCCTATCTTAGTGTGACAGGTAAACATGAACACAGGCTTTTCATCTTCCATGGCACCGTCGATGGCCATTCTTCATATGGAAGAGGAAAAGGGGAAGGGAAATTTGCGCTAATTTTGTAATTTTAAAGGTAAGTGTGTCAAGTACAGTTTACAGGTTTCTAGGTGGTAATTTGGGTATAACTATCTTTGAGAGAGGTTGTAACCTGTGCAGAGCTCAAGATGTCCGTTAGCATAAGGCATAACATTATATTGATGGTGGTATGGCCTGTACACCACCGTTGGTGAACCTGTCTTCTTTATAAATCTTGATGACGGAAGAGACTTTAGCAATAGACCTTATTTTGCAGGATGTTTTTAGTAACTGTTAGTGAGTATTTTTCCTGGGTACTTTTCTGAGACGAATTACAGAATTTCAATTCTGTACATCCCTCTGTTAATTAACTGCTAACACTGCCGCAGGGAGCAAGGCAGTATGGGAGAGGAGTGTATGGGAGGGATTAAACAACCTCCAGTCACTTGTGCTGATCCAGCATGACTGAGAGAGCTTACAGTTGGTCTTGCTAATGCATTTTACCTACTTCTAATAATATTAGGAGTGATAATATTCATAGTGACAAACACCTGTATCTTGTTCTGCTTAGAAGATATGGATGCTGAGCAGGTAAAAGTGCTGTTGTCTCCACTGTGGCAGCAGAAAGACAGCTAAAGCTCATGAAGGTATGAGATACCGTCAGGAATGGGGCAGGTGTGTTGGATCCTGGGAGCCATACTCTCTTGAAAGTCTTGAAGTCTGGGCTAAATCTGTTTAAGGCTTCCCTGAGGTGTGACAAAGCCTGTAGACCCATGAAATACTGCTCATAACATATTTCGTTTGAAGTTACTGTGAGGGATTTTGATGCCCATTAGAAGTTGGCAAGCATTAAGACTGAGCTCATGCAGCTGCAGTTTCACTGGAGGCTTGGCCAGCAGAGCAGGTCTGCCCAGAGAGGCTCCTGACCTCCCTCCATGGCGGCAGGCGATGGTGGCTCTGGAAGAAGGAGCTTGAAGTCATGTCTGAGTCTGTGGCTGGTACCACAGGAGAAGCGATGAGATTGCCTCCTTCCACCAGTCCTCATGCTTAGAGCCCCACACTGACTTTCAGTACATGACCTGGACGAGCAATCTAGGCTTAGGTGACCATGGCATGAAGATGATCCATAGCTCTGTTTAACCTTTTTGTACCCAGCTGCTGGCAGAGAGCTGAGTTCTTGAACATTGTTGGAGGAACAGCCCTCTGAGCTCCAGCAATGCAGAAGAGCACGAGGAAGGAGTTAAGAGTCTGCCGCTGCTATGCTGATTCTGTTGGCTGATGGTACTTGTCTGCAGCTGGACAGATGAGTTAGTGGGTTAGGAGCACTCTTGAATTTCTTCTGGTGATAAGCTCTTCTCTAGCTCTTCTTCCAGTGTTTCTGTCATCTCTGGCTGATTAGGAGGTGCAGCCCCATCTTCCTGGGAAGAGTCCTAGTCTTGGCCTTGACATTCATTGTGTCTTGGCTTGACAACAGCAATGACATACCTTTGTAGGGAGCCTGCAAATGAAGGAAGCTCCAATCAGTCCAGAAAGCTGCAGCCCATCTCCACTGCTGCATGGGCAGCTTGTGATGCCTTCATACGCTGGCTTCTTTTGGAAATACAGATAAAGTTTTGAGGTCTTTTGTTCTCTTTTTAGGGTGCTCCCTGTATTGCCTCAGGTAGCAGAAAGACTGCTTAAAGCTTTGTGCCAAAGACCATAGGAGCTTTCTGCAAGGAAACGAAGCTCTGCTCTCTGAGGGTCCAGTTTCACATGGACTAGGCAACCCCAGGAGATGAGGACCATCACAAACCTCATCAGATTCTGCTCCAAGTGCAAGGTATGTTCAACTGAAGGTCCTTTTTCTAAATACATAGCAAGTGGTTTTGTATAATGTTAAAAGACAGTTAGTTAAGGAACACACAAGCAAAACAAGACCCTTCACTGCTGGGTTGGAGGAAGAGGAGAAAAAACATGTATCAGATGTTAGTTCATCACTTACTACAGTACCTGAAAAATAATCTGGTGATGACTGCAGTGTTTAAACTGAGCATTGAAGAAAATACATTTGATTGTAATTCCAGTTGCCTGCAGTGATTTGAGCCTTTTCAGAATATAAAAAAAGTTAGGAAATAGCAGGATTGAGGTACGTGCCCAGACATCCTTAACTCTGCCCTCCCTTTCCTCTCTTCACCCCTTTCAAACTAGGGTTAATTACCAGTAATTTTCTGCAGACACAAGACTGGTTTGTAACACCCTGTTATATTAACAGGTCAAAGCAAGCTCTTTTATCTAGCAGATGTGTTAAATGTTAAATTATTATTTTTTTTAATTACATTGCCTCCTTTATCACCTTGTGGATGGGCTCATAGATTCCACGTTAATTTATGTACGACTCTTGGTCCCCATCTGTTTTGTGTGTCCCAAAATGTGATATTTAAACAAACCAGCAGTCAGAAGAGGAATTGTGAAGTCAAGATCATGATGGACATTGTGGCCACCTTAGTTAGGGATTGTTCTCTGTGTGGTTTGATGGATGTGGTAGTTCTGATGTGGGTTGCTACTTACTGCTGGTTGTCTCAGTAATGCGAGATCTTTACACCATCTCCATTAGTGGTTTAACTGGGATTTTGGAGAACAGGGAAAGGGTGGGTCTTTGCTTGTGCTCTGTTGTGGTTGACCCCTTCCCAGCTTCCTGTCTAAAGCAAGATTGTTAGATGCGCCCATCCAGGATTGCCATGTGTGGTGAGATGATGGTATCTCCTTTGGCATGTCTTCTGCTCCACTCCGGTCAGCCTGCCTTATTTGCTTGTGCTTTCTATCTATATCTTGGTTTTACCCTAGGTCATTGGATCTCTGAGACAGAGACTAGCTTTTCTATTCTATTTTTATATAACACCCAGCACAGACACATTTGGTATCTCAAGCTCTTGGTGCTATGTGTAATGCCAATAACTAATCGCGGTGGTACTCCTCCTGGGGATCTGTGGCTATCTGCGCACACGATGGAGACGTGATGGCCATAAACGTACTGCTGTAGTGTGAATTTTCTTACAGGGCTTCTGTGTTGTTTTAACTGAATAGCAGTAAACGCAGGAGCCAGCTCGCTACAGGAATTGTGCAGAAAGTGTGCCCGTGCAGGCAAAAACTGTCTGCGCTGACCTGTCAGAGCCAGTGGCCAGTGGTGAAGGGTTTGATTTTGTTCAGGGTAATGTAGATAAAGCACGGCATAGTTCTTCTGCTTGCACATGTCTGTTTAGATCTATATTCAAGTAAATTTTGTATGTATTTTATATATATACAAACATATGTGTGAAACCACTGCCTGTTTAGCTCTAACTTTGCTTCCTCCTCCTAGTTTCCCTCCACTTCTCTTTTTCTGTTCCACTTCATGTTGGAATTTTATGCCTGTGGTGTTTTTCACAGGCATATTTCCCTTTTTTTTCTTACCTTCTTTCCCCTTTCCTTCCTGTTCTGGCTTTTCATTCTTTACCTCTCATCCACGTGTTTCTGCTCCAAGTCGGTTTATATTTTCTCTTCTGCGTGGCCACTTCTTTCTCTCGCCAGGGCAGGTTGGCCAAGCACCCTGTTAGCATCTCTGCGCACCCCGGGAGCTCGTGGCCCAAGGAGCGGCCGCAGCTGTGCCCCTTATTTCTCGAAAAAAAGGAATAAGGGAGTCAGAGCTGCTCTTGTTTCCCTTCTCTCTTAAGTGAGTCTCAAACCTGACAGTTTTGGCTTCCCTTGCCTGTTCTGGATTGCAGCTGGCATGGTCAAGTAGATGTTTCTCAGATCTGCTGGTTAAGAATAAAATTGGGGTTAATGTTCACAGTGCTTCTTCCCCGTACCCCAGGCTCGGCGATGCTCCTTCCTTGGCAGTTGGCTCTGCATTCCTGCTGTTACCTCTCTTTTACCTTTCTACAGCTAATTTTAGTAGCCCTCTGGCTTGCTGCAAGCCCAGGGCTTTTCCACCTGGTTTCAACCCTGCTTCTGCTCTCCAGAGGGATGTGGCCGCAGGTTGTGGTGGTCCTGCAAGGGCTGCTGTGCCCTAATGGCAGAGGGCTTTGGGGTGCGTGAGCAGTTGAGCAGGCGGGTTTGTACATGCATCGGTGATGGCTTGACTTCAACAATCCCTGTCCCCGTAAGAAAATGCTGCCAGGGGAGAGCAGGTGGACAGTGCTGGGAGCTGGGGGAATTTTAAATGGAGTCGGGGGCACGTCCTGCACAGTGCTTTCCACTTCTGTGCAAGCAGTGAATGCTGCGAAGTGCAGCGTCTGTTAGGGGTTGACCCGTGAATGATAAAGCTGAGTGTTTCAATTGCTTCCGATTATAGAAACAGAGGGATCTGAAATTGGGAAACGCTTTGATGTTGGTGATCTGAAGAACATGCTCAATATCACTTGACAGTAGACATTTTATTCTTGGCCACATCAGCCTTGCAGCAAACGAGTTGGTTGGGTGGCTTTGCTTGCTCAGCTGTTTTTTTTTTCCCCCAAAAAAATCCCAGGAGTCAGCACTGCATTTCCCGTGCAGGAAAGCCGATGCTTCCCAGCTCCGGTTTGCGGCGTTGGTTTCTTCGATGGGTGGTAATTCCTGAACGTGCCCAGCCTGCGCTCCACGAAGGTCAGGTCGGGTGAGCTCTGCCGAGCACGGTTTAGGCAAGAGGATCTGCAGAGGGGGCTTTCCTTTGGGTAAATGGAAAGATTTGGGTTTTTTTTGGAAAGATGTAACCCGAGCAGAAAATGTTAAAGGATGTCATCAAGGTGAATAAACAGAAATCAAACTCCAGACCGTCCCCTTCGTGTCGCTGATGATAATACGTGAGGCTTCTTATGTGAAATGTGAACACTCAGTGTCGTGTTTCCTTCAGGATGACTCTTCATTTTTTTTTTCTTCTGTTTTTTCCCCTCTGCAATGCAGATTGCTTTCACAAGTGGTGCAAGTGTCCTGTGCCATCCACCCCTGTCCCTCAGCTCCCCTTGGATGAGGGGCTATTTCAGGCCATGTTCATAACCTGATCTTGCTGATGACCCTTGCACCCAAGGATCGTTTAGTGCCAATTGTTGGGGTGCTTTGCTGTTTTTAAGACACTTGATCCTGATCCTATTTCCTTTGCATGCCCAAATAGGATTTTTTTTGCCCTAGTTTAGTTTGCCCTGGGAATGGGCTGTTTATCTACACAGAGGTTTGGTGCTGTCAGCCCACCGCAGACGGTGGTAGCACCTGAACTTCTCTAGTAGCTGCAGCCTTCAGGATGGGACGCTGAGTAACACTGGTTGGCTTGGGGGATGCAGAGGTCGTTGCCGTGGAAAGGATGATGAGTAGGTTATGGCTGAGGTAGCCTAGCAAATAGCTGGGAAAAATTGTTTTTTAAAAGCCATGTCTGTCTAATGCAGAGCTGTCACCATGCAGGTTATCCTAGGTTCGACGGTGAGGCTTGCGATGCTGCTGGTCCTACATTTTTGGGCTCAGGTATGGTAAACATGCTATACTGGGGCAAACGCTCGTGTTTTTCTTAGCCAGCCTCCTGCCTCTGGCCTTGCTCAAAGGCAGATGTTTCATAAGAAACCAAAGTGGGTGAAAGTGAAATAGATGGCTAAAAAGTAGCCAGATCATATGAGCAGTTTCCTACCAAAACATTTCAAGCTCAGGTTGGATTGAGCCCAAGTCATCGCTGCCCGCTGGAGGGCTTGGTGATGAGTTGTAGGTGGCAGATTTCAGCTAGCTTACAGCATCGAAACAAATACATCTTTTTTTCTCCCCCCCCCCCCGTATCTAAGTGTGTGGCCTTTGCTACTTGAGTGTCTCTTTTAGGCAGCTAAAAAAGTTTTTCTAAGTGAAATATGTTTCTACGCTGCAGTTGAGAGATAAATATAGCTGGTGTATTGAAAGAAAGCCATAGTATGTGTTATGTTGCCTTACCCAGTGGGGTTTTTTTGCTTTTTGTGGTGATTCTGTGCTAACTCAAAATGGAAAACCTCCTCAAAGATGTTATTTTTCCCGTTGAAAGAAATGAGATGCCAGAATGCCATTCCCTGCCTTACGCTGCAACCAGTAAAGGATTAACTCCTCACCCCCCTTCTTCAGCCCAGCGCCGCGTGTTTGCAGCTGAGCCAGCTCTAATAATAATAATTCGGGTTGAGAAGCACAGAGCAGCCTGTGATTAGCAAAATAATTATTGCACAGTGTATAAATTGAGAGGTGGGTTTTTGACATGGCGAGAGGAACGCACGCTGCAGCTGCCTGGGGAGGCAATCGGCTCATGTCACCCTACTGATGTTCTCCATCTGAAGTTGGGTGCAGGAACCGGGCTGAGCAGAACATGCTTGTGAAATGATGATTGCTTTCAAATTTTTCCAGTAAATTCTCCTGATAAAGAGCAGCCGGAAAACTTGTAAATAAGAGTTTTACACTGTGCTCTGCTCCCTAGGGTAATTTTTTTTTTTTTTTTTTTTTAAAATTTTGGATGCNTGGTAATTTTTTTTTTTTTTTTTTTTTTAAAAGTTTGGATGCAGTTGTTGGATATGTTCTCTCTGCTTGCCAGGAGACCAAACTTTGACTAGCTGTTGGCTCTAGGACCTGAAAAATGGGCTAGGAAACCTTCCAAATCTTCTCCTTCACGGATGCTGGTTCAGATCCGGGTCAGCAGGATTTAGAGAGACATCTTTATTATATGATGCTGCTCTGACATGTATAAAGCCAAGTTCGTAAGCTCATAGCTGATGACTCGTTGCCTTAAAATCTAATCTACCCTGCTGCATAACAGCGAGCAGGGCATTTTACGCGTGCTTTCCCTTCCGTGCTTCGTCAGCAAGGGCAGGGTTTCCCCCCGGCAGCGGGCAGGCGGCTGTGCGCGGGGCGGGTTCGGAGGTGGCACCTTGCACACAGATGCCCTCGCCATCACCGGTGCAAGGGGTTGGGGCAGAACTCACCCCGGGGACGTGCACAGGCAGGACGAGGGGCTGTTGGAACTGACCCAGCCCAAAAAAACAAGCAGATTTTGGGAAATGCTTGCTAAGGATGGTGCCAGGATGGGCATCCCCAGACCTGGGCTTCCCACCTGGGCTGCTGCTAGCCTACCTACCTTCTCCTTTTTAAAAATAATGTATCTGCATAGAAATACTGTACCAATTGAAAAAAGTCTTTAAAACAAATAGGTTTAAGCTAAAATGAATATAGGGTACTCTTAAGTGTTTACATCAATTTAACTGAAGTCTAGTAGACTGTAGATCTCTTCCAGACTGCCTTAAGTATTTGCATAGGACTCATACAAATAGGGCCCTGATTTTCCCCCATGATGCTTGCTGCCGTAATAGACAAATAATAATAATAATGATAATAATAATTTAAAAAAAAAAAAAGCCTTAATTAGGCTTGTTTTACTTGGGGCAAGTGGGTGGAGTATGTCCTTTGATCCTTTCCAAGCTTTGTTTTTTGTGTTTTCGTGTTTTTCTTTCCTATATCTCTTTTGTTGACCATAATCAGAAGGATGTATGTGTTCATGCGTGTATGTGCATGTATGGATACACATACCACACTTTCACACACACATAACGGCTCTTTCTGTATTATAAAATATGTGTATTTTTTTCCCCATGTTGAAGACAACCACTATCGCCTGTATGCAACTAAATGAGCCGTTAATACTGCCGTGTAAAGTTCAGGAAAGCCCGGTGAACATTTTTCTAATAAGAGGATATTCTGGTCCTCTTGATAATCAACCCCCCATTGTAAACTCATTTTGACTCACAGTTTTAAATCTTTGTTCCAGTGGAAAAGATTTTTATGGGCAGCCCAAACAGGCATTAAATCCTGGTTTGTTGGGGGGTGTTTTTTGTTGCTTTTTGTTTTTTTTTTTAGCAGAGTTGCTTAAAATAGTACAGATTCTGAATCAGAAAAGTGACTCCAAGGGAAAAGAGAAAAATTGAAACAATACAAATCATGGTTTGGTGGCACAAACCTTTTGTCCCACCCCAACCCCTGCTAGAAATTTGGCAGAGGCTGCAGTCTGGGTTTCCTCGCTGTGAGACACTGTGTGCTGGCGATTGCTCTGTGCAGTTGGGTTTCCATCCTCCCTGCTGGTGGTCACCCTCCTTTTATTTTAGGGATCCCAGAAAATGACTTTGGAAGCCAAAACTATGCCAGTTTCTTGCACATTTATTCCCCTGCTTCCTGCACCCCTCCTGTATTTGCATGGAAAAGGCTTTTCTGGAAGATGTGCCAGCATTTTGGAAACATGGTGTCCCCATGATTTTTGGGTGTTGACCTCCTTTTTTCTTTCCCTTCTCGCATCCAGTGAGTAGGACAAGCCCAAACAACCCATAGCTCTTCCCACTGCTTCCGCACAGTTTATCCATCACCTTTGTTTTCAGTGGCTGGGATTGCCATGGCAGCAGCAGCCCGTGGGATTATGATTGGAAAAGGTGGTGGGATCAAGAGCCCAACTGAAGTACATCTACACCAATGCACGCAGCATGGGCAATAAACAGGAGGAGCTGGAAGCCCTTGTGCAGCAGGAAAACTATGATATAGTTGCAATCATGGAAACGTGGTGGGATGACTTGCACAACTGGAGTGCTGCAATGGATGGCTATGAACCCTTGAGAAGGGATAGGCAAGGAAGAAGAGGTGGTGGGGTAGCTCTGTATATTAGGGAGTGTTTTGACTGTGTAGAGCTTCATGATGGTGATGCTAGGGTTGAGAGTTTATGGTTAAAAATCAGGGGGAGGGTCAACAAAGGCAGACATCATGGTGGGAGTCTGTTATAGACCACCCAACCAGGGTGGAGAAGCACATAAAATATTCTTTAAGCAGCTGGGAGAAGGCTCATGATTGCTAGCCCTTGTTCTCATGGGGGACTTCAACTTACCAGATGTCTCCTGGAAATACAGTATGGCAGAGAGGAAACAGTCCAGGAGGGTCCTGGAGTGTGTGGAAGGTAACTTCCTGACGGAGCTGGTGAGGGAGCCAACAAGGGAAGGCACCCTCTGGACCTGTTGTTATGGAACAGAGAAGGACTTGTGGGTGGCGTGATGGTTGAGGCCATCTTGGGCNCTGTAAAAGACAATAAAAAATGTTTCTATAAATACATTAGCAACAAAAGGAGGGCTGAGGACAGTCTCCATCATTTGTTGGATGCAGGAGGAAACAGAGTGACAAAGGCTGAGGAAGAGGCTGAGGTACTTAGGGCTGCCTTTGCCTCAGTCTTTAGCAGTAGGACCAGTTGTTCTCTGGGTCCCCAGACCCCTGAGCTGGAAGACAGGGATGGGGAGCAGAGTGAAGCCCCCATAGTCCAAGGGGAAATGGTTAGTGACCTGCTACACCACTTAGACACCCACAAGTCTATGGGGCCGGATGGGATCCACCCTGGGGTACTGAGGGAGCTGGTGGAAGTGCTCACCAAGCCACTTTCCATCATATATCAGCAATCCTGACTAACTGGGGCGGTCTCTGTTGACTGGACGTTAGCCAATGTGATGCCCTTTTACAAGGAAGGAGGATCCTCTGGGTCTGTGAGTCTGACCTTGGTGCCGAGGAAGGTCATGGAGCAGATCATCTTGAGTGCCATCATGCAGCGTGTACAGGACAACCAGGTGATCAGGCCCAGTCAGCATGGGTTCATGAAAGGCAGGTCCTGCTTGACTAACCTGATGTCCCTCTATGACAAAGTGACCCGCTTAGTGGATGAGGGAAAGGCTGTGGATGTTGTCTACCTTTAGTAAAGCCTTTGACACCACATTCTACCTGGATTTTAGTAAAGCTGTTTCCCACAGCATTCTCCTGGAGAAACGGGGTGCTTACGGCTTGGACAGGCATACGCCTCACTGGGTAAAGAACTGGCTGGATGGCCAGACACAGAGTTGTGGTGAATGGAGTTAAATCCAGGTGGCAACCGGTCACAAGTGGTGTTCCCCAGGGCTCAGTACTGGGGCCAGTGCTCTTTAATATCTTTATCCATGATCTGGATGAGAGGATCAAGTGTACCCTCAGTAACTTTGCAGATGGCACAAGTTGGGTGGCAATGTTGATCCGCTTGAGGGTAGGAAGGCTCTACAGAGGGATCTGGACAGGCTGGACCGATGGGTTGAGGCCAGTTGTATGAGGTTCAACAAGGCCAAGTGCTGGGTCCNTAAAGAACAGGTCTTAGGAAGAGCGTCTGAGGGAACTGGGATTGTTTAGCCTGGAGAAGAGGAGGCTGAGGGGAGACCTTATTGCTCTCTACAACTACCTGAAAGGAGGTTGTAGCCAGGTGGGTGTTGGTCTCTTCTCCCAAGTAACAAGTGATAGGACAAGACGAAATGGCCTCAAGTTGTGTCAGGGGAGGTTTAGGTTGGTTATTAGGAAAAATTTCTTCACCGAAAGGGTTATTAAGCACTGGAACAGGCTGCCCAGGGAAGTGGTTGAGTGACCATCCCTGGATGTGTTTAAAAGATGTGTAGATGTGGTGCCTAGGGACATGGTTTAGTGGTGGACTTGGCAGTGTTAGGTTAATGGTTGGACTCGATGATCTTAAAGGTCCTTTCCAACCTAAATGATTCTATGATTTCATCATGACAGAGCATCTTGTCGAGACAGTGCATGCCTCAGGGAGGGTGCAACTCCTGTGCTGATGAGATGGTGGGTGGCTCAGAGGAGTTGGTGCCCAGGTCGAGATGAGCTGGGAATCCTGATTTTCCAGTGCTGTAGAGGATGCTCCTGGATGCATGATGGGTTTGCATTGCAGCAAGGAAACTCAAGGCTCTTAAATATTTTGCTCTTTATTCTGGAGAAATCCAGTATTGAAAGACAGCATGCATCATTTCCTCCTTCTCCTCCCCATCCAGATGCTGGTCTTGGTGCTGGTGTAGCTGCTGGGTACCCCTCATACATGGCATTGTCCTTGCACCTGCTGTGCTGCAGGTGATGGATGCGCTGCCTCCAGTGCAGCCCCTTCCTTGTCCTCGTCGGTCCCTGGTGAGGGACCTTCCCCTGGCCGGTGGGAAGGGCTCTCCTCTCAGCTGGCCCTAGCTGTCTCGGTGCGTACCTCTGCTTGCACGCACTTAGCCTGAGTAAACAAGAACTGTGCTTTCATTGCTGCTTTATCGTGCAGGAATGGCAGCCGTGGTGTAAAGAGCTTTTACACTGCGCAGGGTGTGTGCACGCTTGGATTTCCATTCCTTAGTCTCAAGTACTTCCTTTGTTCTTCCGACTCTGATGCTGAACCGTCTTTCCAAAATTAAAAAGTGACATTGATCTTAGTCTTTTTCCTAAAACAGTCTCCGAGCAGGGAGGAACGGTGAGGTTGGTTGGCATCTGGAGCTGCTATATTTATTATTGATGATGCCTTTAAATGATTGAACAAGTTTTTCTTGCATTATTTAGGGGAATTAGGATATTCATCATTAATGGAAAGATGTCTGTCTAGGGAAATGTGTGATTCATGCTCATAAATACCTTCTCTCCTCCTTGCACTGTTTGCTGTCTTCTCCCAGCTGTTGCTTGTCCTTTCGGAGTCAGCATTTGTCCTTCTGTCAGTGCCTCCTGCTGCCTTCCCCCTTGGCGTAGGTGACCATGGTTGTAAAAGGATGAGGTGTCTTTTCTTCTAGACCGGTAACTAACTCGCAGTGTCACCAGCGCTTATGTAAGGGACGTGGTAATCCCGTAAGGAAATAAGGTTTAGAAACTCCCAAGTACGTTTGAGACCTCTTTTTAGCAAATGTTACTCAGATTAATGTTCCTTATTTTATTGTCAAGAATAACTGGAAGCATGACCAACCCTGGCGTTAGCTGTGCTTGTCTTCCCATGATATGATGAAGTATTGCAGCTGGGTTTTATTCCAAAATAAGACAATGTTAACTGATAATTTGGTTATGACAGGGTAGGCTTCCCTCTGCAGAAGATGAGAGTCCCCTTGCACCAGTTAGTTTTACTGGATCCTTAAGTCATTAAAGCACATTTTTTTTCCACGCAGCAGAAAAACAGTTTCCAGGGTGCAGTTTTAAACATGCAAGTGTGTCTGTTAGGTTACCTGCTGCAGTACAGGACATCAACATCCATCAGTGGTGCTTGGGTTGACCTCTATATACTAAATACAGTCTTTGAAGTTAGTTGTCTTAAATCATTAACCTGAAAGCTATTTTTTTTAAAGAAGAGGGTATTTAGATGGAATCTTAATTATTGATATTCGTTATTTTGTCTGAAACCGTATATCTGCCTCATACGGACTCTGCCCTCGGAGGTGGGGGGGCAGGAGGATTGTGAGGTGCCTCCACGCTAGGTCGGGAGGTATGGACTTCAGCTTCAAAGGGGGATGTTGAAAGGGTGAAAACTGCACTTTGAATCAATGGTTTCCTCTAGACTGTGCAAAACAGAAACAGCCTTAAGTCAAAAAAATTAATCTAGGTAAGAGATTCCCCCCTTCATTCTTCTTCCTGTCTTTACTCATGTTTGTTTCTGGCTTTCAGACTCAATAATCCCTCCTGTAGGAGCCTTGAAAGGGTTAAGGCTTTTGTAACTTCTTCCCATGCAGCTCTATAAAGGAAAACAATTTCTTTGCTACTTCTTCACCCTGTTTTATTGATGCCCTGCTCGTCCAGCTTCTTGTGCTGGAGAAGGTGAGGTGCTTCTCACCTGGCATCTCAAGTTTGCTTGAGTGCTCTTACGTGCTCTTCCTGGGAAGAGCGGGGTAGCACGAGCAGGGACCTCACAGATGCCTGGCAACCTGGACACATACACATTTTGGAGTGGACCCAGAGGAAGGTCTCTCATATATTTCTGTACTCCATGTTTTGCTGCTGTTAGCCTTTGGGCAAGCTTCGAGCACTTGGTTGTGCAGGGCACCCTGGTGGTATCGGGGAAAAGAGACCCCACTCCTTGGCTTTTGCTGCCAATCAGTTCAAGTCCAAGAACTTCATAGCTTTTGGTTTTTTATTATTCCACCTAATCACTCTACAGAGGCTCTGTTTAATAACTTACCCTTGTTTGAAATGTGGAATTTATCTGCTGCTATTATTATCCTCATGCGGAGGGACCACGAGACTTTTTGTTTGGTTCAGCCCAGCCTGGATCACTTTGTGCTGGGGGTCCTGGCTGCAGGATGGGGCTGCCCAGGCCATGTCATCTACAAAATAATATTCTTCCCCTTGTTCTACAGCAGCCTGTCCTGCAACTACAACTTCTTTTCCTCTAAAAATCACCAGTGGGGTGGCAGGCTCTGTGGAACGCTTCTGGAGGTCTCATTCCCTGCGGCAAGGTGTCCTTCATCACCAGCGATGGAGAATGTGCAGAGGAGGCAGAGGATGGTCCCCCTAGCTAGAAACCCCATGCAGGTCCACCATCCTGCTCCTGGATTCCTTCCCAGCAAACTCTAACCCATCCTGGGAGCTAAACCGGGTCCTTTCCGGACAGACACTGCTGCTGCATGGGATGCTTCTTGTGCCAGCAAACAACTGCTGCTGCTCTGAAGTTGCAGCCCCCACCCCCATGGTGTTTTGCTCTGCACCTCCTGGGAAGCGCTTCAGAATCAGCCGTCCCTTGCGCCGTAGATAACGTCCCATTAATCTCCCTTGTTGTGCCGGGTCTGTGCTCGCGGCCGGTCACGCGGCTCCCACGGGGCTGTGACGGCTTTGCCGACGCTGAGCGTCCGTGCAGGCGCGTGGTCTGAGCGTGCAGCGTTCATTTCCCCCCGGCCCCCGCTTTGGCAGGGAAAGAGGGAAAAAACCCTGGATTCTTCACCGCTGACCACAAAGGGCAATTATTTAGTGGGACTCAGGCAGAGAGAGCCCAGAACGGTGGAGCTGCTCTGAATCTGAGCCGTGAGGCTGCACCGGATGAATCATAGTGGGGAGGAAAAAAAGTATCTCTGAGTCATAATCCCTAATACTACAGAGTGGATTTGCTTTGGGTTTTTGTGTTTTTTCTTTTTTTTTTCTTTTTTTTTTTTGTTTTGTTCCTGCGTGCTGACTAATGTGCAGAGAAGCAGCAGGAGCCCTTTCTCTGCTGTTTCATCCATGAAGAATGCAGCCCTGTCTCCCCACTCCTCCTTTTCATGGCTTACCCGAGCGTGGTATCCCCACCACCTCCCAGCCGAGCACCGAGCCCTGCAAACCTGCCGCTGGCCGGGCACCGCTCCCCTCCTCAAAACCCCCCGAATGCCAGTGGCAGCGGGGTGGGTGCCGGTGCTTTCCCGGCGGGGAGGATATGCCGAGGAGGACCATGTGCTTCCGCAGCTCTGCCACCGCTGGGCAGTGACGGGGGGGCATTAAAATACCCCCGCTTTGCAACCGACACCGGCTCTTCGAGAATCTCAAAGCGTTTTATGAAGGGGGTTTAACACCGCGACGGCCACCCAGCACCCACAGCTCGGTGATATAAATACACTGCAGTGACCTGGCTGCCATCCCCCTGGGGATGTTCCTACAGCTGCCTGAGCCTAAGACCCCAAGAAACTCCATCTCTCTGTTTTCACAGGGCATCTGATTTTTGGCATTTTGTTCTATCAGTCAGCTCTCGTACTTTTAGATTCAGACTGCGTGGTGATTCCTACTCTGTTAAATTAGTTTTGATTAGATCTTCCTCCCTAAAAGGCATATATAAAATCAATACCCATTTAATAAAACACACTTGCCCCTAGCCCTTTGCTTGCGCTGCAGTGGGACCAGGGGTGGAGTATTGAACCGAGTCCCCGGTGCTGTTTGCAGAGGCAATGGACATCCCCAAAGATGTGGCCGAGAGACCGTGGTGGTCACTGGGGGGTTAAATTGTGGGTGGCAGAGCTGGCCCCCCCACAAAGGGCAGCTTCTGCCTTGGGATCCAAGTGTTGGCTGTCTTGTTATTCTAATAGATTAGATTAATTTCCTGGATGAAGTAACTAAGTGACATTAATTATGCTATATTACCAATGTGAGCTGCTGGTTTAGACTCTGTTTTTGTTTTAAAATATTTTTGAGTATTTCCTTTGCTTGAAGCATACAAAATTGAAAACTTAATGCACAGATGGACACTTATACTTGCACACACAGAGAAAAGCAATGCGGGTGATTTAAATTTCAGTGAGCAAAGTGTTTTGTTGGGATATGAGACTGTTCTTTTTGCCTTACAATGTCCTTAATTAATTTTTCATTATTACAGAGAAAACAGGTAGCATCCTGGTCCAGGAGGGTGGCAGCTCAGAGTTCCTGGTGCTGGATCTGAATTTCCCTGCCGCTTGGGTTTCCTGCATAGATGGAGCAATGATCCACACTACAGATTTTATAGTTTGTTGGGGTTTTTTTTGGCCCCCCCCCCCCCAACCCCCCCTTGTGTAAGGTTATTTTTCAGTTTCCTAATCATGTTTGCTGCCTCCCTGTAGAAAAAGAGGAGCTGGTGTTTTGTGGGGGCAAAGCACGTTTGGGCGATGCAGATGTCGCCTGTGGCAGGTGATGCTATCCACTCCCCTGCCGCTGCGTCCAGCTCTTCTGCTGGGACAGCTGAAACTGGCTCCCAGAAAAAAAATAAGCTTCTTCAGCAAAAGAAGAGCTTTTTTCTGGTTTTCCTTCCCCGCTGCCTCTGTAGAGCTATTTCTAAATCAATTGCATTTCATCAGCATAACTACACTGGTTAGGGCTGTGGGTGTTTTCTGGATTTTCTTTTAATTTTCTTTTCATCATTTTACCGGCTGCTGGCAAATCTTAAGTATGGATCGAGCCAAGGCAAATGTGATGCCATGGTTTGTTGTCTGCAGAGAGGAGCTAATATGCCTTTGGGTGTGAGGATGGGGAATTTGCAAGTCTCTGGATATGGATTATTTTTTTCTTCCCCTGTGCGTGTGAGATTTAAGGGGGAAAGGAAGTCTTTGGATAGTAAAGTGAAATTTGTATTTTTTTAAATACTAAAGCATTTGCTTGTATGCAAAATCTTCATTGATTTGATATTTAATTCCTTATTTTTTGTAGCCACATTACGTATAGCGATGCAATGTTGGAATAAGCGCTCTTACTCTGCTTTGCTGACCTGGAATGCAGACAGACCTTTTTCCCTGTCGAACCCAGCACCTTAACATCGGATTGCTCCCCCAGCCTGCCTGATCGCTGCCTTCCCTCGCTGTCTCAGCCAGCCTGCTTAGGTCAGCCTTGCCTGCTGAAGTGCTGTCACCTGTGATGCTACGATGAAGGCAACCCCTGGCATATGAGCAGAGAGGGAGGGTGGTAGTGTTTTAAATATCTGTCCAGCTGAGCCTGGTCAAGAGTCTGAAATGAGAAGTGGATTCCCTTTGCAAACATTCCCTGCCCTTATACTAAATCTAAATAAAGTAGAGATACTGATTAAATTCATGTGCTCCTGGCATGCAGAAGAGGCTAAAGAAGAATGCATTGAAGCAGGTGACGTGATCCCAGCAGCTTTACTGGGGGGGAACGCGTTACCGCTGAGAGGCTTTGATAGAATGAGGGCAAACATAAGAGATGCCGGCGATGCTTCCTCTTCGCTTTGTATTTGCATAATTCCTTGTGCTTTCACAGGGCTTCTTGCTTCCAAATGGTTGTCCAAACGTTAAGTAATCCTCGGCACCTTGGGGCTATCGGTGGCTGTAGTTTCTTGTCATGAAGAGTGGGGGGAGCTTCACGGTAGATGAGGTTTTGCTGGAGGTAGAGCTTCTCCAAGAGATTGGCACCCGGCTGTCAGCGCCTGGGACAACCCAGCTGTGCACAGCAAGACCTGCCTAAGATCAGACTTGTTTTCCAGAGTAAACTGGGGTGCTATCTTAATCTGGATTAAAAGGAAAACTCCTGGTTATTCCTGAGCATCTGCAACTGGTGCATTTTAGGGGAGGTACCCTGTGGTTTGCTGTGCTGGGGTGGCTTTGGATTTGTTCCCAACTGGTTGCCCCCAAGCTTTATGGAGGCTGGAGAACCTGTGCTCAGGTTTTCCCCTGTGTCCTCAGTGCCAATGAGATGTATTTCAGCTGGTGTCTGCATACAGCCAGGCTTTCCCGTTCATTTGGCTGAGAGTTTGAAGGCAAACCCGGGGTCCCAAGTTCACTGCACGCTGTGGAGTCCGTGGGACCGCTCAGCAGACGTCCAAGTAGAGACCTCCCAACCTCACAGGGAGGTGGAGGTGTCCTGGCTGGTACAAAGCCACCGGTCTCCTGAAAACCCTCGCAGCTCCCGAGTCAAGCCTTACGTTAGAAGGCAGTGGAATACAAGAAATGAATCCATTTGCGTATCCTGGTAGTTGTATCGGAGCCACTGGGGATGTCCAGAAGGAAATGGTGTCACATGTTGGCAGGGCAGCAGCAGCTGCATTTACTGGCTTAACTGAGATTTGGTCATTGAAAATCTGCAGCTGAAAGGCTAAACTGTGAATCTTGGACTTGAAAGTAATTTTTATCTAAACATACAGATCTGAAAGCTGGAAACCTATCAAAGGTACAGGCAAAGTATCTGAGTGCCTTTGAAAACAAATGGCTTAGAAGAACACTGAGTAGTAATCTCAAAGACATCCCAAAAAAGTGATGGAAGTATTTGGGGGATAAGAAATCAGAGTGTCTGCCGTAGCAGGGGGCCTGCTGGGCAGTGGGATGGAGATACACTGGTAGGTGGTAGGGACAACCCTTGTCTTAAAACCTAGTCAGATAGAGAAGATTATATGGGATTTATTGTAGCATGCACGTGAAGAGCGTTCAGTGGTAGACAAGGGTGGTGGAGCCTTATTTAAGTGCTGGTGAATAGTAACAAAAATCGGACAGAGCAAACTCAGTTGAAAACTTTGGGAGCTCTTGTCCTTGGAGGAGTGGGGTAATCCCTACAATTTATGGCATTCTGTCATGGTGTGGTTTCGTCCTTGCTGGTAGTTTGGGTTTGATGTGTAAATCATGTTGGTGACGCATAGCTCAATGCTGAGAAGTGGTTCCCGGTGGTGTGGAAGCAGATTCCTCCTGTCCTCGTTGCTACACCTGAGAAACGGGATAAATAGTACTTCTTTTCTCTACAGTCGACTTTTAAACTTCTGGGTTTCCAGAGCATCCTGTTACATGTCCAGAATGAGTTCCCGTCAGAGGGGATGGTTGTGGCATCTGGGTGGTAGAGGATAAGCAGCAGCCAGTTAAGAAATGCTGCTAATGAGAGGAGGAACACAAGAGTGCATCACACTGCTGGGATCACGAAGGTCTCTTCCTTACCCTCATGAGCAGCCAAGGGATATAATCTCATTTCTAAATTTATCAAGCTGCATCTTAAGACTGATTGGGCTGCCTGCCCTGCGACTGCTGGAAGGCATCCAGAGCTGGGCATGGCTAGGGACCTTCTTGCTCCAGCCCAAAGTGGTTCATAGCCAGGTGATACTCATTTGTTCCTGTGCCAGTGTTCTCCTTTAGCTTAAATCACTCTTTCTGTGATGCAGATAGTGGTCTCATCCCCCCCAAGCCGTGCAGGTCCAACCCAGGCAGCTCACTCTGTCCTCTTGTCTCAGAGGGGCTCGTTGGTCTTCTCCTGCTCCTGGCAGCTTGGTGCTCCGTTCAAACACAACCTTCTGGAATGTAAGCCCCCAGGTGGGACATAGCATCTTGGAGGCAGGCTATCCTGCTGTTAGTGGTGTAGCCTTACATCTTCTTTAGATCTACCAGAAATACTTCATGCTCTGGCATTCTCCAGACTTGTATTGCCCTTGAAGCCCTGCTGCACTGACGTCTCCAGCTCACCTGTGCTCACCTGCAGAGAGAGGTGAAATTTCTAGTGGGACCAGCCTTAACTAAAACTGACCTTCACCCAACTCTGGCACCAAGTCCCAAGCTTGGCATCACTGTGGAAAACTGCAGTAGTTAGAAGGAGCAACAATGAAAATGATTTATTTTTCATGATTGGGTCTTCTTTACCAGGATTGTTTGGCCATATGGGGCATAAAAAGTACATGTAATATGATGGCATTTTTTTTTTTGGTTATAATTGTGGCAGTAATGACTAAGAAGATACAGTTGTAACTCTGATAGTTTTGTTCATAATAGACTTTCTGCTGCTAAGATGAAACTTCTACTTCCAATTTTCTGCAGACTTCAGGTGCGTTAGTTCTTTGTTCAAAGCTTTTGCATATTTTTAAATGGGGGTCACAGGAGCTGAAGTGAAACACCAAAGCTTTTAGACAGTGCCATGGTTCACCTGGCTTTCAAGAGGTCCTCCTCTGTGCTGTGGGTTTATTGCAACTCTAGCTACTCACGCAACGAAGGCAGGACGAGCCCCTGCTGTAGATGGATAAAGAAGCTTTTTGCAGCAGTTCAGTTTGAAGTAGACGTGTACTCTACTGTAAGGGCTTTATCTCTGGGAGAGGTTTATCTATCCAGTTGTACTTGTGGTGGTTGTGCTTGGAGGTCCATCTCCTTGGCTGGCCCATAGGAATGAAGAGTCAGTGCAGAACAGATGCTGGCAGGGCCCTTGCTTTCCATGCTTCGTTGCATTTGTGTGGAAGGGAAGCGGGGGGAGGGAGGGGAGAGAAAAGCCAGCAAAAATAAAAGCAGAATTTCTGCTGCAGCTGTTTGAAACAACAAACAAACCATGATTGATGTTGTGGGTGTTTGTTTTATTTTTCCCCTCATTTCTTATAACCATAGAATCACAGAATGGTTTGGTTTGGAAGGGACCTCAAAGACCATCTAGTTCCAACACCCCTGCCATGGGCAGGGACACCCTCCACTAGACCAGGTTGCCCAAAGCCCCATCCAACCTGGCCTTGGACACTTCCAGGGAGAGGGCATCCTTTCCTTACCTCTAATCCAAATCTACCTTCTTTCAGTTTAAACCCATTACCCCTTGTCCTCTCACTACACTCCCTGATAAACAGTCCCTCTCCATCTTTCCTGTAGGCCCCTTCAGGTACCAGAAGGCTGCTCTAAGGTCTCCTTGGAGCCTTCTCTTCTCCATGCTGAACAACCCCAACTCTCTCAGCCTGTCCTCATAGGAGAGGTGATCCAGCTCTCTGATCATCTTCATGGTCCTCCTCTGGACTTGCTCCGACAGCTCCATGTCCTTCTTATGTTCCTCATCCAGCTTTTATTATTTCTCAGTCTTGTCAGTGGGAAGGACCATTCTCAAGACCTGGTGCTTTGCCTCAGTGAGTCCCTGAAACCAGATGTAACCCCATTTACTCGAGTGCAGGCCCTGCTCGCGCTCGCTGCTTCCCGGCATGCTGGGTGGCTCTGCCTTTATGAAGGGCTATTGGTACAAGATGATCATGGAAGCCACCATGTGAAGCAGCTCAGGTGTTGTCATACCTTGTAACCTGGCACATTGAAGTCACCTGAAACGAGTTGCTGTTGGTGCTCTGTGATCTCCTGTAAGAGGAGGGCTGAAGTGGACAGTGGTGGCTAGCAAATGCCCGAGCTGTCTTACTTCAACTCACCTGGGCTGGGGAGTCAGCACTCTCCTGTACTGCCAGACATGAAGTTACACCCTGGTGAGATTCAGAATAGGTGTGATGGGGCAAAAACAAGAAGAAAGCTATCTGAGGGAAAAAAAAAAATCTATATGTCTACATGGAAGTACATGGTTGGTTTAAGCAGTGACCCTGTGGTTAAATGGACCTCTAGGGGTTGTGGCAGGTGGTCTCCCAGCGATGCAACTGCCGTGATAGATGTCATCATCTCTGTCAGCTGTCTGCTCTGCTTCCTGGAGGCTGCTGTACTTGCCATGGGTGGCAGAAGGGGAACCATGTGAGCTCCTCACCTGCTACCAGTCGCAGCTGAGGAATTAGTTTAAACTGTTGATTTAATTAATCTGGACAATGCAGCAAGTTGTTTGTGCGTGCTGGTGGTGGGTACCCGCAGGAGCATCCTCTCACACCTGCCAGCTGTGTGGATCTGCTCTCCAAAATATCTGAGCTTGGAGGCTGGATGCAAAGCAAGAGTGGTGGTTGATTTTGATCCTGTCTGGTGATTACTGTGCCGCTATGTTTAAAAACCATCCTTTTCCCTGGAAGGCTCATCACATGGTCTCTGGAGGGTTCACATTTTTCAGAGTTATTCCTGGTCTCTTTAGATATGCAGAGCTGTGATCTTTAGGTATTATGGCCTAACGTGCCTCAGGGCATCCTGATGAATAGGACTTCATTAGTGCAATTGAGCCACTTAAAATTGTGTACAATAAACTACTGCAGGCTTCTGGGTTGTGGGGAGTCCATGGGGGTGCTTGAGGCCTTGCATTCAGAAGACAATTTCACAGAGGTCCCTTTCTGGGGGAGCACCCGGAGGTGCAGGAAGTGAGGATGTTAAGGCAGTTGAGGATCACAAGGTCTCATCCCCTGGTGCCCCTCAAGTGAGGTTATTTATACCACTCCGTTACGCTGCGTTAGGGTTGGACAATGGACACCCCCCCACTCCCATGTGTGGTCTTCAATGGCTTTACACCATTGTGAACACTCATGAGAAGACAGGAAAATAGGATGTCCTTGTACCGTCTTGGTTGCATTTGTGCAGATCTCTGCCACCATGACTGTTTCCCTTTAAGGAAAATCAGCAATTTCCCCCTTTTTTGAGTCCTGACTGGTGCTGGTACATGAACTGCATGGGGAACCATGCGGCAGCTGTGCATGTTCCCAAACCTGTCTGAGAGTGCACAGACCTCCTCGAATAAAGTTAAAGTATGCTCAAAGTCGCTGCAGACAAGCTGTTTGCATCCAGCTTGAGTAGCCAGGTGGACCAAGTTTGGCAGCTGTGAGAAAATACAGCCCCGAGAGAGTGAGTTCTTACACACTTTTGGCTCGTGTCGGTGAGAACAACAGTTACCAGCTAAACTGGGCTTTGTCAACTCAAGGCCAGAGCTTTGGTGTAGCTGTGGAAAGAGCAGGCTGGCTTTGGCATGTCTGGATATCGACATGATGCATTTCCTGGTGGTAGGTGGTGGGAAAGCATGCATCTGCTGTGAAACGAACACTGCTTTCCTTGGGAAAGTACTTACAAGATAGCGGTGATGGACAAGTCACTCTCGATAAATATGACTTCACAGATCGTGTTTTCAACTGCATGGAAAAAAATGGAAAAGGTATCTTAATGGGTCGAACTATTTAAAAGGCAGGTTTGGAGATTTGAAGGTAATGCATTCTAAAAATAAACATTCAAAATGATTTTTGAGTTTGGGCCAGGTTATTTCAAGATCAAAATCAAGGCCAAGGCACTCCAGTATAGGTTTCCAGGTCATTTTTATCAGCATTGCAATCTATGCTGCTTTTGAGGTAGGAAAAAATGATAATATCTACCAGGATCTTTCCACTCTCTTCCTGAAAGTATATTTCTAAGGAGTCCTGACTCTTCTGCCAGCCTTACGTTTGCAGCCCTGTTGAGGCTCTTTTCCTTTGATATATCAGTGTACACATCAGGAAAAAAATCTTGGTTTTGGTGGGTTTTTGTATAATCAAGACTGTGGTATCTTTTTTTTTTTTTTTTTTTGGTATGGTGATGCGTATATAGTGACAGTGTGTGGATGACTTGCAAGGGGTATAGAAGGACTTAAAAAAGGTAGATACCAAAATAAATAAATAATTAAAATTTGCCATCAATATGAACCCAGATAGGAAGACCAAAACCCTAGCAAATAAGCAGCTAAAATAAATTTTGGGGTTTTCTGACGTCTCACTGACTGGCTTCAGCACTGCTGATAGCTCAGCAGTCCATCCTGCCGGAAAGTCAGCACATCAGCTGGAGCTAGCAGGGTGCTGGGGAGGACGCGGAGGAGGGCGAAGCCAAGCTGTGACTAGGCACGAGCAGCCTGGTCCAGCGTGGGAAGCGTTGAGAGGATTTTGATGGAACCAACATCAGATTAGGATCTAAGCATCCTTTTGATGGTAGTTTCTGGCACCTTTCTCTGGGATTGATGTATTTCTGATAAGTTTTGCCTTTATGGGTCTCCTGAATTGGATCTCCCAGACCTCTCTTCCCAACTCTGAGGTCCCTCGGTCTGTTGGGTTTTGTCTGCCGGGCCGTAGAGCCAGGGGATGGAGATGAAGGAGCCATTGGGGCTTTTCAACATGCTGGTGATGTTCTTGCTGTGCCATTCCCTGGTGACCCTTTTTGGGAAGGGGGCACCACGTCTTCTGCTTGAAGCTGCCGGGGCTTTTGCTTGGCCCCAGGAGCAAGCTCCCTTACCGTGGGACGGCCTGTTCCGACCCCCCTGACCTGAGGGACAGCTTTGGGCTGTCCCCCTCTCGGTGCCCGTAGCTCGCTGTGTTCTACGAGGACATAACTCTGATCCCGGGACCTGTTGGAGCAAGCAGCCGTGACGGGGCTTGTTTTTCCAAGATAATCTTTTATTGGGAAAGTGGCTCGGCAGATGTAGGTGAAAGGTGATGCCGGCATGCTGCCGGAGCAGCTCGGCCGTCGCTTTCCCAGCTGCGTCCTCGGCTTTTTATAGCCTTTCTGCATCACGCCGCAGCTGCCGCCAGCTCCCCGCGGCTCCGGGACCGTGCTGGATCATGGGATCGCGGGGCAGCGTCGGGGCCGTGTGCGCGGTGCCGGCCGCAGGAGCACAAGCTGGTGGCCGGGTACGCCGCAGCCTTCGGTTTGCTGGGTTGCGTCAGCCACAAGCGTGTCTAATCTGATTGCCCGGCTCCCAAATAAGCAGCATCGGATGGGTCAGAGGAGGGCAGGAGGTGTCATCTTCTTGAGAAAAAACTGATTAATATCCTATAGTACTTTTTTTTAATTTTTTTTTTTTTCTAGCCCTAAAGTTCAGTTGTTACTTTGCCACTTACCATAATATTCTTTATGTGTTTAAGTGTCCTTCCTTCTTTTCTTTTTCTTTAACCACGGCAGCTTCCTTCACCAAATACATCCCGCAGTCTGATTATGTACCGTGTGTATCAGCTTTGCATTTACTATCTTAAATAAATGGGGAAAGTGGTTCTGGAGAGTCCACTGGCTTCTGCTCCAGCATCATCCGCCAGAGGAACGAGCTCAGCCTGGGAAGCAGATTGACAAAAAGAGTGTCTTGATGAGCAGTCATCAGAAGGAAGTTACTTCAGATCTTTCAGCCAGATAGCCCCTGAATCCTTGCAGGCTGGATCACTGACTGATGGTTTGGGGCTACCATTGCTTCCCTTAAGGAAAGATAGTATCACCTGCAATAATCTCTCTCCATTCTTGGTGATAAAGGATGGGTATCTACATGAAAACAGATTGTCCCTTCCCCTGCCCTGTCCCTGGATCAGATTATGACCATGAGAAAGAAATCCTGACTCTGTTGAGATGAATGGAGAGGCTGAAGTGGGAGTATTTGCTCCTGGCAGGGGTAAATCACCTTCAGAAAGGCTGGTTGTCCTCTTCAGCAGCTCCTGGGAAGGAGGGGATCCAAGCTCAGAGCACAGGTAGCGGCTTTGTGTTGGGCACAACTCGGGTGCTTCAGACCAGTGGTGACAGATGGATCTGCTTTTGCTGTTAGTGTCTTTGCACGGCGTAAGAGACATCCCTGACTTTACCCGTGGGTTTGGTAGAGACGCTGGTGTCTCCGCCTTAGAAACCCCTGTGCAGGTTTTAGCTGAGCCTGGGCCAGGGGAGCCGTGGAAGTGGTGGCTGGTCAGTGCTGCAGGAGCAGTTGTACAGACCCCAGGTGCTTTCCCTCCACATCCAGTGGGCTCAAATGGATGTTTAAACAGCTTCATCCAACCCTACCTTTTTTTTTTTTTTTTTCCCCCTGGAGCAAATCAAAGAGCGCTCACCCGCATCGCTGTCTGGGCAGGGCGGCAGAGGCAGCGCTTCCAGCGCGAGATGCGTTGGCAGGGGAACCCTGCCCTGCGCACGGCAGCGTCATCCCCGCAAAAGAAAAGGGACCTCTTGGACTGTAAGTTCTGCTGAGAGTCATGGAGCGGGCCCTGTACGTAAATATAGTATTCAACTGCATGTAAATATAGTATTCAACTGCATTCACGTACAGCGAGTGGTATGTGGCTAGGAATTCCTTTGATGCCTTTAAATGCTAATGTAGTAACAAAATAATCCTGATTTTAGTTATTTTTCTCATCACTCTAGTCTGAACACCAACATGCGGCATTCATTTCAGAAGCAGCATGCAAACTCTTCAGAAAACCTGGGTTTTAAACATTTGAGAGCCTGGAGGTGATTAAAATAAAAAAAAATAGTAGCATTAAATGGGTGAGAAGAGGTGCAGTACATCACCAGTCTTGGAATAAAATTGAAGAAAAACCCAACTCCTCTTAGGGTTGCAGGAAGGTTGGTTGGTTTTGTGTGCACATTCAAGCATCAGAATGATGGAGATGCCAACCCGGGGAGGTCATCCATCGGCGCCGATGGGCTGGAGCCTGAGCGCTGCCCTGTCGGTGCGTGGTGCAGGGTTGGTGGGCAGCAGCTCCGGGGGTGAGGAGCAAAAAGCCGGTTCCCTGCAGTTCCCTGCCACCACTGGGCTGTGTATTTATTTGGCAAACACAGAGAGGGTTGTACAGGAACCAGACGTGTTTTCAGAGATCTTGGTTTTTGTGTTCCTGGTTTTTTCCTCTTGATGTGGCTGCAATAATATTGACAAAGAATGGCGGTGATGTAGGTGGAAGCAGAGTGATGGGAAGGGGGACTTGGTAGTTGATTTTGGTGATGAGGATTAAAATCGTGGTGCACGGTAGGGAGAGCTCTGCAGGTACAAGACAGTGACCGTGGGACAGGGCGGGTAGAGATGGAGTCCAGTCCTTGATGGGAATCTTTGCATCAGCAAGAAGGGGGCTCGCTCTTGGATATCAGCAGAAAAATGAGTCCTGGGCTGTAATTTCATAATGTAACTCTATGGTGCAATAAATAAAACTTTTCTGCACTGGATTTAGTTAAACCAAACATCTATGTTTGGATGAAGCCTAATCCTACGGTGTTATGAAATCTTTCCTAATAATAATATTTTCTTTCACCTCAAGAAGGTCCTGAGCTTGTGCCCGTTGACTTCACTGAGCTGCACATTAAAGCTGCCTGTAACAGCGGGCAGTCATCATTTATTTGGATTTGCCAGCTGAAATGAGTCAAATTATTCCATGGGCTTCGGTTTAATGGCAAACACTTTCTGTTATTATTTACGGAATATTGAACATGTGCCCTTAATAAGTGGGAGCTTTAAAAAAAGTAACAGGAAGACAGAGCCAAATCTGCCAAAATGTCTCTGCACTGCTATTCCCAGAGATGTTTTGAAATCTTCACCTCGGTTGCCTTTGCGGAGCCGTGTGCCAGCTCCGAGCACGTGGGGCTTCTCCTGGGCTCTGTGGGGATGCTCGGACCTCAAGCCAAGTGTGACAGTGCACAGGGAAAGTCATTACCACTGGGCTCCTGTCCGGTTCTTGGAGGAGGAGGCAGCCACCAAGAATTCAGCTTTAAAAGGAGCCGGATATTAAGCTTGAAATGTGTCAGCCATGCAAGGGGTGATTTACGCTCATTAAAAAATGGCTTTTTCTTTCTTGACCCTTACCCCCACACTGCTTCTTGACTAGCTTTGGGCTGGTTTGCTTTACCTGCAAAAAAACCACTCCCAGCAAAGACCAGTGGGGAGTTTCCCTTGGGGTTAATGAGTTGAGCTGGTCCAGAACAGCACAGAAAAGAGCAGTGGGCTCAGAAATGTCAGCTTTTGGCCTCATTGGACCAGCAAATCCATTCGGTGTTTGTGGGGCCAGAGCTGCATTGGTTTGATGCCACAGCAATCAAACTTTGCCAGCGCTGAGGTCTTCTGCTGAGTCTTTGTCCCAGTAGTGCTTCCAGAGGACCAACCTCACCAGCCTGGCTCCGGTGGCTGGCACTTCTCTAACTTCTTGGAGTTTAAGCAGTGGTAATATAAACAGTTTAACAGGGAGAATTGGAAATCCAGTGTAACAGAGGGATTTCAGGAGGCTGCAGTGGTTTGATGAAAGCAAATGTCAACTGTGAAGGAGATGCCTCAAGTTGGTTGATTGTACCTTTGAAAAGTAAGGGGTTGCTGTCTTCTGTTTTGGTGTTGGGTTTTTTTTTTTATTTTAATAGGATCTAATTAATCTTGCTGTTAGCCACTTTTATAATTTTAGCACAACTCATTTGCTCGTCGAGTGGTGTAGTCTTGTGAGAATTTCAGCATTTGTTTGACTATAAAGCATGTTTTTAGCTTTCATGGTGGCAGCCGAGATCTTGAAGGCTTAAAGAACAGGTCTAAGATAAAGAACTGAAAATGTAACAAGCAGAAGGATTATTTTTGTAGCTGGCTCAGTGATAATTTTTTTCCCTTTATTGTAAGCCGGTAACTAATGCTGTAGACTAAAAGTCATAAGTTAAAGGTAGCAAAAAGTGACTGTAAGCTTCAGACTAAGTGACGTTCTATGAAGCCAGAATGGTTCACGGTGACCAAGCCAGGCATGGGAAGCCATGGCTCATTTTGGCCAAGGCAAGAAATGAGTTTGCAGCAAAGCTTCCCAATTTCCTGAGAATCCCACAGCGGTGCCCAGCCCAGGAGCCTGGCACCAGGCTGCACATCGGGATGCAGCTGAGCAGCTCTGAAGATGGAGCAGCAGCTCCAACTTGTACCTGTGAGAGCTCTTGCAGGTCTTTGGAGCTAGACATGGGCTGGTGGGAGAGCTAATGGTTCCCTTGCTGCCACGTGCCTGCATATGGGACCTGAGGAAAGAAAGAGGCTCTTGTTGGAGCCTGCCGGTGGCACAGGAGGTGAAATGGTGCCCGCTTGGGTGTGAACAGTCAGATGGAGACCTGGGTGAACGCCAGAGGATGGGTAGATACCAGTTGTCTGTTCTCTTGTAAGGAATTAAAAGAATTAAAGAGTTTAAAAAAAGAAAAAGTGTACTAATTGGGCTTCCACTCAGGCTTATCTGGGGCTTCTCTCCAATGGACAGGACCGTAATCACTGCATGGTTCACGTGCCCTTGTAGCTGTTGCACGCTCTATTGGGCATAAGCGAAACTCCACGGTGGTGGCATCCCCAACAGATGTAGCAAGTGTCTTTTTGTTTCTTCTGGAAGATGAGAAGTCAGCTGGTCAGGAGGGCTCTCCCCTAGCAGTGTTCACGCAAAAATGGCTTTTCTGTGCAGCTGAACTCTTTCTCGTCTCTAATCTCCCATTCGGGTCTTTGTTATGGCTACTGGTTGCCTTCTGCATGCTTGTAGCAATTGTGGAGTCACCAAGGGCTTTTCAGAAGTCGTGATGGACTCTCATAGGTCTCCAGCCACTTTTCTTCTGTGTTCATAAGAGGCAATGTGGTATTTTGCTCCAGCTATTGGATGTGCAGACCCAGGCAGCCTTGTCCCCTTGTCCTGAGGAGATTGCTGCTGCAGTTGTGGAGGTAAGTATTTAAATGGTTAAGTAGCTTGAAATGTTATAAGTGGACTTTTTTTTTGTAATTACATTTGATGTCAGAAATGGAAGAAGTGCCAGTAACACTTAATAAAATCTTTGCAAACATGAACTCCTCTGATTCCTTTTAATGGGGAGAGGAGCATTGCTGTGGTATCCCTGTACATTGGTTACCAGGTCATGATGATCTGTGTCTGCTGTGGGCATCTCCTTGTTTCAGTTGTTGATGGATTACAAAAAACCCCTCACAAACTCCATGATTTTAAACCCGCCACATAACTCTGGTTTATAGCAATGTAAATAGACTTACCACCCCTCCACACTTCCATAAGACAGAGCTGATGTCCCCCCAGCAGCAAAGTTAGCAACAGAGAGCTTGTGGCTTCTGGTACCTCCTTCCGCCCAGGATCTTGCCAGAAGGAGTTTGCTTGCAGATCTGTAGCGGAGGTTTGGCTTGCAGTGAGGAAAATAGCGCTTTTGCCCTGTTAAGCCTGGAAAAATATCCCAAAAGGAAGGGTGGGCCAACAAAAGCCCAAGCATAGCCTTGGGGTTGCTGTCGGGGAAGTGCTTCTGCCATTGCTGTGAGTTTTGCTCATTGAATGGTGAAGCATCTTCTCTGTGATGATTCTGTCAGGTCTCATGCTCCTGGTGGGATGAGCCTATGGACACTTCATCACACCTGTGACTAGTGAAAGCCTGCAAGAGGTCCAGCCGTGTCGGTAACTAGCTGGAGCTGGGCTGAGATATAGATCAAGCCCTCAAGTGTGGTTGTCGTAAGATGTGGTGGTTTCCCGTGTGTGCCTGTAAGACCAAAATGTGTTGGAAGAGTAGGAGAAGAGGTAGAGATGAAGTGTGAGGCTGTACAAGCTGGTGTTCTGGAGAATAAGGACTAAAATCCCCGGAAGTATGGCACTCCTTGTCCCCGCTCTGCCTGCGGGTTTTCAGAGGGGTGTTGCAAAAAGCATGTGCTGACTCTCACTTCTCCTAGGACAAAATGTGGTGGGATGAGTTGTGTGAGGCATCCTTACATGGCCTTTTCCATTGCCCCCATGCCATAGCACTGCACAACCCACAACTGGCTATGTGCCCTCCTCTCTCTCAAGGCCCATGTAAAGCAGAGAAAATTAGATGTAGCTTGGACTGGTGTGGCTCTGCTTCTGGCAGGGTTGTGACCCATCGGTACCTCCTCCCTGGCACCTGCAGAGGGGCAGGAGAGCCCCCAGTAAGCGTGAAATACCTCATGTACTGAAGAGAGAGGTGAAGGACCTCTGATTGCTCATGCAGCATGGCTGGGTTACACGTGGGGTTGGTGGGTACCATGTTGGGGTGGTGATGTTGGTCCTCCCTGGGCTGATTGATGTGCTTCACTTAACAAAACCATCAGGAAGGGCCCTTCCACCACCCAGGTGGGGGGACCTGCCTTTCATTTTGATGCACAGATCTTAACTTTTCTTTTAGTAGTTAAAGTTGATGGGTAGAGATTATCGATTTAAATGAGTGGCTATTTAAATAAAGAAAGCAGACAAATAGAACAAAACTCCGTTTCCTCCTCTGTTTGAAGGTGCAGGGCTTATCTCTGCAAGCAAGCCTGCGGGGCTCAGCATTTCTGTAAAACAGCTTTGAAGCCAGAATCCACAGTCCTGGGAGAGCAGGAGGCTGCTGTCCCTGGCTTTACATCCCTCTGCATTGGATCTGCGAGTCTGATTTGCCCCTCATGAGCATCCCATGCCAGCAGTGTGCTGGTGGTGGGAATGGGCAGCTGGAGGGAGAGAGCGGGGTTGCAGCTCCCCTGGACTCACTCGCACCCAGCTAAAGTTGTAATTGCAAGAGAGGAACGGTTTGTGCTGGGGTCTTGCACAGATGTTCTGAAATTAAAGGAGAAAGAAAAAGGAGAGGCTTTTAATGAGTCAGCTCATTACTGAGTGACCCATGCTCTTGGAACATCACTGAGTGGTCAGTGGGCTCCAACCCAAGGAGTCTGATTGCATCTCAGGCAGAGCGTAAGGTTGGCTGTCTGAGCGGGCAGTGATTCAGGGCTGAAATGGTCATTCTTGATAGACTTGGGTTTTTTGTGTGATTTTTGAATTTTTTCAGGTGAGACAACTCAGTATCTCTTGAGAATGACACACTGGTTCATTGTAAGGCATCTTTTGCAGACAGGAGGAGGTGTTCGATAATTAGGGGTGATTTCGATGGCATGATATAACCCGATTTTTCTTGGTACTGTGAGTTACTAGGATGGGGAACATTCCTATCTTGAATACAATAAAAAGGCTAGTTAATATTTACATTACAATTTGCTCCTTTGGTCTTTTCTGTGCAAGCCTTTGTTTCGTTAGAGGAGCGTCTGCCCCCACTCCCCATTAGGGAGCATTCTAAAATTTTCTCTCTCAGTGTAACTATGTCAGCTGGTACAGATGGAGGGGAAGTTTATTAAATCGATCTTTGAAAAGTGGTCCAAGGTGACATTAGGTGCTTAGAATGTCAGATTGTGGATCATTTGCTTAATGTTTTGCTTTTTGTCTTCAAAACCCTCCAGGGTTAGAAAAACAAGGTTCATTGTAAGGCATCTCAGCAGTGTTTTAAATAACCTCTGTGCTTGTGATCCTCATTTCGAATCATTTTGTGAAGATCTGCATTTTGTGTGAGAACTTGGGCTGTAAAAATACGGCTCCTCGGTCTCTTGGGTGTTGGTTCAGGTTGGTTGGCAGATCCATGCTGAGTGTGGGTGAAGAGTCCTCAATGGATGCAAGGGAGACGAATTTTTGTGATGATACCTTCAATGGAATATCTAGGCTTCCATTTTAAAAAGTGCCCTTTCTTGTGGAACTATTACAAGAATCAGTAGTTCTTGGAAGTGTTTTAATGTGCACTTTGTATTATCAAACGTGTTGTATTTGAGCGGAGTGTAGGTTGGAGTTCCTGATCTGCCTGGTTATCCATTTGTGGTTGTCTTTCTCCTTCAAACATCTTTTGGTTGGAGTTCACAGGAACAAATTGGCTTTTAAGATGAAAAATGGTAGGGTGGGACATGATAAAGGGTTCTTGCCTTCACCTCACCTCATTTTCCTAAAATACTCTGCAATACAAACAGTGGGTTGTATTACAGAGGGTATCTCAGACTGATGGGCAGAGGCAAGTTTACTGACTCTTGGGGGTTAATGACCAGACTGTGACGGTCTCCTCCTGATTTGCACTGTTAATTGGGTGTCTTCACCTGGTCCCAAGCTGGTGGAGCATCTGTGAAGTGCTCTTACCTCATTAATCATGTCCCAGCCATAGCTGTTTTTTCTGTTCCAGGAGCTCTGGAGACTGCCTGGCATGTGGCTCTTGGCCAGGCTTGTGCAGCCCTCAAAAGCAGTCAGGTTACTCCAGAAACTTGATGTTGCTGAGTGAGGAGAAATAGGAAGCAGCAGCTTTTGTCTTTTTTTTTTTTTTTTTTTTTTTTTTTTTTTTTGGGGGGGGGAGTAATAGTATTTGAAGTACTTTGTTTTTAGCGTTTTGTTGATTTGTCTGTTATAAGGACGTAAATATGATAGGCACATGGTAGAAGAAACTGTTACTGGTGTCCTGTAACTCCATAAAGTAAACAAGTTGATGCTTCCTCACTGATACAAAACACAAGTCCTGTTGACCTGAAAACCCCTGATTTTGTGATTGTCATTACTATGCTAGGTTCATTCTATGGCTCTTTTAAAATTACTTAGCTAAGATCAGGGATGTAACAGCCAGGGAGAGGTTTCAGAGATGGCTTGAGCTGATTCACCAGCTGGATGTTATTGCAGGGGACAGTCTGGGCTTGATCCTGCCCTCTTCCTGCCACCAGCACTGGTGCTGAGCCTGCTTTGGTTCACTAAACCAGGGGAAAACCATTCCCCTGTGGTGGCTGGGTTACCTACCCACTATAATGAACTGCTGCCTTTCAGCAAATACACCTGCAACCATTCGGTTAAAACAAGCTGGAGAATATATAGAAAAACAGAAAGTTGGGTTTGTTCCTCCCCTCTTTTCTTTTCTTTTCTTTTCTTTTCTTTTCTTTTCTTTTCTTTTCTTTTCTTTTCTTTTCTTTTCTTTTCTTTTCTTTTCTTTTCTTTTCTTTTCTTTTCTTTTCTTTTCTTTTCTTTTCTTTTCTTTTCTTTTCTTTCT
>VXBL01007263.1:639555-660063 GCA_013400195.1 Aramus guarauna
TTCCTTCCTTCCTTCCTTCCTTCCTTCCTTCCTTCCTTCCATCCTTCCTTCCTCTCTCTGCTGGGTAGCATTGACTTTGATAAGCAGTCTCTCTACCTGGAAATGTTCTTCTGCATGAGGAAGTGATGAAAGTGTTTTGAGATGTTCACCCTGAGTTTAGGAGGAGATATGGGTGTCAGCGAGCGGAGTGCATGCTGCGCCGGGGGCCTGGAGGATGGAGCAGCGGAGGCGAACGCTGCCGGTTGCGTTCTTGCCCATAATAAAGTCACTGCTGGAATTTACTACAGCAGATCGTGAGGTTTAACAGGTCCCTTACTGCACTTAACTCACATGGCTGGGTTGTAATGAACATGCTGAAGTGGAAAAACAGCCCTTAAAACAAAAAACACAGGCACAGAAAACACCTTTTGTTTTTTAAAAGGAGCCACTGCACTTGGGACTCTTTAATGGTCAAAATGTAACAGGTGGAAGTCCTTATTCCTCTCTCTTTCCCCTTGTATTTCTTAACTAATTAGCAACGAGTCTCTCTAGCTTTTTTCGTGTGGCTATTAATCATCTGGGGGCTCTCCGTAGCAAGGCACGCTTTGCTCACTGCTGGTTTCCTTCAGCTCATGTTGGCTTGTTCTTGCTGCCCTTGGAGAGGAGCCGTGGGCTCAGAGTGCTGCCCTCCACGTTGAGGCTGGTGCCTTGTTTGCTCAGAGCTTGGATGCGTGTTCGGTGTGTCGGGGGTGATTGAACCCTTGTTGTGTACGAGCAACGGAGTTATTCCTCATCAAGGGATGGGGAGGATTGATGGGTTTTTCAAGGGATGATGAGGATGGATGTGTTTTTCAAGGGATGGGAAGGATGGATATGTTTTACAAGAGCTGGCCCATGACTTGCAAAATCTGGATGTTCTGCAAGGCTTTGTTGCCAACCTACTGCATGACCTTCAGTGATTTCTTTAGGGCAAGACCTAAACTGTTGGTGTTAGGCAATACTGACTCCTAGGCAGTCTGCAAGGAAGACCCTGTGATTTGAGGGGGGAAGCAGAAGTCTGCTGAGAGCCTGGAGTGCAGTGAGCTGGAGATGGAGGTAGGATCTTCATAGCAGGCAGAGTAGTTAGCCTTAATGACCTGGCACATTTTAAGGGCAGAGTCCAAGGAACTGCAAGGTTGACTTTTCAGGCATCTCTCCTGGGCACAAGAGTTTGAATTTCATCTGCATCCCAAACTGGGAGCACTGAGACAGTATCTTCTCCTTACATCCAGGGATGGAAGGTGCTGATGATCCTCCATACAGTGAAGAAGGATGCTTAAAATGAACATTAATCATCTGTCATTGGTTTATTGGTTGTCCCAACCCTTGTAACCTGACTAGAAAAGCCCGTAATGTTTATGTAAAAACACAGCACGTGTGGGATGCCAGTCGCTGAGCTCTTCCATAGCCCTCAGGTTCTGCTTCCACCCAGCTGGGCTTGAAGGCAGCTGATGGGAGTGATGTGGGTGGTGGTGTATGTGGCGAGGGGGGGGGATAAAAGGAAGAAAACAAGACAATGGCAGTTTTGCTCATTGGGCAGCAAGGACCGTTGGGCTCGTCTCCCAGGAGAAATGGGCAAAGTACATGTTGACACATCCGTGGTGGAGCTGGGACAAAAAGCCCTGCTGCTGCTCTGGGCACTGCTCAGCGAGGGACTGGGTCTATGGGACAGGTCTCATTTCTCTGGCAACAGAGATTTATCTCTTGTTTGCGTGCTCCTATTTTACAGGTAGTTGGTTTATAGAGAAAACCGTTAGCTCAAGGACTTTAGGCAGGTGTTCTTGCAGTAGACAAATAGGTTTTACGGGCATTTTGAGTGTCATATAGTCATTAAAGTGGCTGAAGTTTGCTGTAATTGGTGGGGTGGGAGTTATTTTGAGGGATTCGAGTCTTTTTCCAAAATGTTGATCAGCTCAGGGGTTTGGGTCAGACCTTCTTCTGCTTCGGTTCATTGAACGGGGAGGGGAGATTAGGGAATATTTCATTTCCTAACTCTCCCCATCACTGGGGAAAAAAAAAATATATAAGCAAGGGCAAGGCAATTGAGATTTCTTTTTCCATGAATTAGCAGACTTCAACTGCAGCTCCACCTATGAGCCTGTCTACAGACTGCTGGTTGCTTTGTACTGACTCACGTGCTGGGTTTTGTAGTTAGCAACCTAAATACATTGCAAAGACACCAAATTTCCATGGGTTACGGTGTCGTCCAGTCCTGTTGGTAGCACCAGGACCCAGGCTAGCTTGGGTTATGGTAAGGCTGCATCTCTACTGCAGAGAAAGTAATTTTTGTTGTTTTCCCTAAGGAGGAAGAAGTTTTGATTCAAAGCAGGTTTTGTACTCGAGGTGATCAAAGTCAGTGGAATTTTATTTAAAATAAACACGATTCTTATAATCAACGCTTTAAAGAGAGCATCTGGGTAAAAATAGAGTTTCATACATTTAATTATTTACTTTATTTTTTTTTAAATATCTGATGACGTTTCCACTGTTTGAGGAGAGAGAAGACTTTATTGACACAATTAGCGAAACAAATGACTATCACACCTTTTATTTAACCCTCTACTATTTGGTCTATTTGCTTGCACTTTCATTACTCCTGTGCTTGGTTACATTACACAGTGATACCTCCTTCCTGTGCTGCCTGAGATAAAACAAAGCAAAAAAAACCCCTCCCTTTTAGCTCTCAGCTGCTTTCTGCTGAACTAGAAGGCAAGTCGGGCAAGGAGTTATTTGAGTTTCCCTTGGGTGCTTGGTAGGCATTATTTCCGGGCCTGGCAATTGCCTGTGTTTGTGCGACAGTTTTCATATCTTAAAATAACAAACAAAAATCCCAGCAACTCTATTCCCAGCACAATTAGTAAGATCAGATTAGAAAACACTAACCTAACAAAGAAAAACCCGGATTCTGATGGTGTTTTATACATCAAATGCTAGAATCTTTATGACTAATTCCCTGAGTATTTTGAGTCACTTTGCTGGGATGTGTTTATTTTCTTTGAACATGGAGGTGGGAAGGAGGTCTGCCACCGCTACCTGGTAGGAGGTCAAAGAGGGTTGTTGTACTCTAGAACTGTGTGTTTCTGAGATGTGGGGGGTAGGATGGATGGATTGGGCCAAACCTGGGTGCAGACTCCTTGATGGTGTGATGCTGTAAGCCATGGATGGATGTGTTCCTCTGAAACCAGGAAGGCAGGTGGTCCTACTCATCTGCTGCTTTACAACCCTTTCTGTCCTTCTCTTCCCTGGTGGAGAAGACATCTCACTAGGTTTAGAAGGGGTGGAAAAAATGAAGGGAGGAAAACCGTCTCCTTTCCTCTGGGAAAAAAAAAGAGTGTTTTGGACGGATATGTTGGTTAGGTGAGAACTTTTCTTCAGTTGCTGGCTTGTTCTCCTCCTCCTCTCACATCACCTGGCACTTGTGAGGCATCTGGAGATGGTAGCCCCGTGGTGTGCCTATGCTCAGTGGTACATTCATTTAAACAAACCATGTAAATTGGGGAAAAAAAAAAAAAAGGAAGAAAACCCCCAAATACTTCCTACTGTGCAAAAATAAATCAAAAGATATGAGTTTGCATGGGAATAAGCCTTGTCCACCGTGGTAAGAGCTGTTGTGTAATGGCATGTCCATTTCCTCTCTTTGAAGGTCACAGCCCCGTGCTTCCCACCGGTCCGGAGTAATGTTTGGAGGAGCCTGACAGCGTGGTTCTTTCGGTAGCTCCCAAGGATTTTTAGGATCATGGGATGTATGGACCTCCAAAACCCTCTGGAGAACATCAGCTGCAGACAAAAGCATCTGGAAATTCCTGCCATCTCTTTACCCTGTTTTTTCCTGGGTTGCCCCATGTCAGTTGTTAAGGAAGCCTCTCTGGCCTGAGGATTATAGCAAACTGGTCACTTACTGGAATACCTCCCCTTGCGTTTTCCCAAGATGGAGCCGTTGCTTTACCCGGCAGAAGGATATTATCTTCTCCCAGAGCTTTCGCAGGGCGGCAGCAGCACTCGTGTCCAGCAGGTATGTAGATGGTTTTCTCATTCACTATCCAATTTGCTTTCTGATGTTTAGGAATTAAATAATTTTGTTTTGTTTCATTACTAGTCTCTGCTAAAGGTAAGACCTTCCAAAGTCCTTGGCACCATGGACTGAAGGTGGCTTTTCCTTGTTAGGACACAGACCCTGTTTGAGATGTTTATGTAGACAAATGGGGTCAGCTTCTCCTGACGGTTTCGATGTCCAACCTGAACTTCGCATCTGAGGAGGGGCATGGAGGTGCTCATATCCACTGCTCCTTATTCCTCCTCCTGGATCACCCCGGACCCTCAGGCAGCTGCCCGTTGTGTTTGTAGCCCGCAGCTGGCACCACCTGTGTGTGGATCTGCTTATTGGGTTTCATCGTATGGTTTCAAAGGAGGTGACACGAGTGTTTAATCCAATTTTCCTCTTCTTAATTTACCAGTATTTCTGCTGAAGAACGTCATTTTGAGGATGATTTATCCTATAAAAAAGGAGATGGCTTTAAATTTTAAAATTAAAACTATTGCTATTCAGTATAGGCATGGACAACTCAATAGCTGTAGTGATAATGACCAGATTTGCATTTTTATAGTCATTTACAATGAGTTAGATGTTTTTGTGAAGGTGACATGCTTTTTTTTTTTTGCCCCCTCCTTTAATACCAGAATTGGATCATTGTGTTGGTCTCTGTGGATATCAGTTTGCTGCAAAAATCATCCTTTTGGGCAATTGCATGAGTTTGGGTTGAATCTGCTCACGCATGCGGGTGAACAGATCACTCCTTCTGAAGCGTGCAGAAAAAGTTAGCTCTTTGAGTCTGGCTTAACTTAGTTGTTTTTTCTATACAAAGAGGAGGTGCTGAAGGGAAAAGGCTGAAAATGCTTTGGTATACATTTATTCTGCATTCCTATCAGCATTTGTGAGACATTAAAAGTTTTATCTTCTTGCTTTGTAAGCGCGATTTCGTATCAGATTAAAGGAAGGAAATGGGAGGATAGAGTGTGTGCAGGGGGAAACAAAATCTGTCACCTCGCTCTTTGACTGTGATCCGTAGGTGAAATGGAGGTGGTAGAAGAAGATTGATGATAAAAGAGGTCTTTGCTTTAACTTGCTGTGCCTCTGACAGAGGCTAGAATTAACTGGGGGGATTTGGTGGGTGAAAGGCAGCATCATGCCAGGCTGGTGAGGATGGTTGGCCGTCAATCCCTGTTGGGGATTGCGTGCTGAGATGGGACCTCCTACAGGAGGAGAGCTGCCTGGAAGCTCAGCCAGGAGCATCTGGAAGATCCCACTCCTCGGGGAGGATGGAGACCCCCAGCACTGCTTGCATGGGCTTGGTGCTCTGCTGCAGAGGTGTCCCCGGGGACCGGGACGTTCAGCGTTTGACTTCCCCATGCTGAACTCTGCTCCTGCTTTACTCACTTGGCATGTTGCAGTCCGGCTCAAATGATGTAGAAAATACACTGAAAAATGATTGTATTTCTTCTACATGATTCAGTGCCAGTTCTGTATGTCTGAAGGCTTTCTCTGATGGCCAAGAGAGACCAGAAAAGCAATTAGAAAATCTGTATTCTGCAACTAACTCCATCTGTGCCTCTGGTGAAGTCACCAAATAATTTTACTTGTTTGTTTGGTCCACATGTGAAAGGTGATTAACGTTATGTATAGTGGCATATAGGTTTTCTCTTCTCCCCTAGCTTGTTGTCCTTCAGCAGAGAAACAATTTACTAAGCTCAAATAAACACTGCTCAGATTCACCTGGGCTCACCTAGCTAAACTCCACTCTTGTTTAGCTGCGCTGCAGAATGCTGGTTTGCACCCGCAGCGATGCCCCGGCTGGGGTTTCCCATAGCTTCGGCATCCCAGGATCCGATCCCGCTGTCCTCCTGGCCCTACTGGGTGTGCTGGTGGAACCAGAGTCCTGGCTGGACTGCGCAGGATCTGGCCCCAGGTGGGCAGACCGGTGGGTACCACCACAGAGCAGCCCCCGCGAGGGCTTTGCTTAGGGTCTCCTGATGCTGTGCACCGAATTAGGAAATGACTAAAAATCCAGGATTTGGCTGTATTTTTGGCTTGAGTCTCAGCCCTTCATTCGGAGATAAGAGTTTTCCTTCCTTAACCTGAATTAACTTTCACGGGTTGGCAAACCCCTTTGTGTGGGTTGATCAGGAAAGTTGTTTGGCCCATTTTTCTCTCATAGGAATATGGAACATAGCTTTCCCAACACTGAAATTCCCGGTGTTTTATTATCTAGCTGCTAACAACTTCTAAGGCACGTAAGAAAGAAGGATCACTGTCAGTGTGTGCTTTTTCTCTACAGTTAAAGCAAACACCATTGATACTGAAAGTCCTTTTTTTAAAAAAAATTTTTTTTGGGGGTATTGGTTTGCATTTTTTTTTGTTTGTTTGTTTTTGTTTTGTTTTGTTTTTGTGGCCAGCTGTTTGATAAAGGTGTTGCAAACCAGATCTCCACTTGTTCCGTAAGATGTGAAAAGGTCCTTTGTCAGCAGTGCAGGCATCAGCATGAGCTTTATCTTTTGTATATGACTAGGAGCTTCAGCTTTCCTCCTTGCAGGCAAAGGAAAACCTAATTAGAGCCCTGAACACCTCTAGAAGACTGGGAGCGCATGTAAAAAATGTATTTATTGGTCTCCTCCCAGTCCTTGTTGCTCAACCTTTTAGGAAGAGCATCTCTATAATTTGATGTGGGGGAGTTCCCTGGGTTTCCTCTTGTTTAGAGAGCCAGAAGCAGCGTAATCACCGCTTGTACACAGATTTCTTCATGGGTCTTGAGTGTGAGAAGAGGCGTTGGCTACAGTTCTGGAGTACAAGCGGTGCTCAAGGTCACCCCAGAAAATGAGGTATCAGCTGCTCTGCTCTGGCGGTGCAGTTCCCTCGGTGCTTCTGGGGTTGCCTGCTTGGACACCAAACAAAACCTGGGTGACCTCGAGCAGCCCCAGCGGTCCTTGCCTGCTGCGTTGCGTGGGTCTGTGCTGGCACCGAGCGAGGAGACAAGCTGTGGTAGATGTACCCCAAACCTTTTATTCTGTGTTGCCCCTCGCAGAGGGAATCCCAGCTGCCCCAGGACCTTGTGTGAGGTCTTGGAGGCACCTGAGAACCTGTCGGTACCTGGGGGTGGCCCAGGAATTAGAGTTTGGCAAAGAACGATGTTTCGGTTGCGCATTTACAGCTGTCTTTTACGGGGAGGAAAAATCATCTCGGGTTTTGTTCAGAGCCAGTCTCATCCTGCACAGACACATCAAAGGGAGCGTGATTCGAGGGCGTTCCCCTCGGGCAGGGGGCTGGGGGGCTGCCAGATGCATCCCTGGGTGCTAGTTAAAAGATGAACTCCATCAGCATTTAAAACGCTTGCTGGTAAAATAGCAAAGGCTTTCAGTCAGGATGCAGAGTGCTGGGTCACGGTGTCCTCTAGGAGGTAGGTCAGATGCATGTTATTAATTAAAAAAAAAAAAAAAAAAAAACCCAACATAAAAAGCTTCAGTTTGGCTGCTTGTAAGGGTAATGTATTTGGGTGTGTATTTCAAAAGCACATAACTGATTGTAAAAATCATGGACAGGCTAAGTCAGTATTAACGATGGTTGGATGAGAGTGAAAAGCAGCCCTAGCACATTGCAGGGATGTTCTTGTCATGACTAACCCCTCACTCTCACCCGAGAGGAATTTTTTAGTGCCCATCACAGACAAGCACTGAAATTGCAGGTTTGCAGAAGTTTTCAAATCTCTCCCCAGCTGGCAGCAAATAAAGGAATTGCGAGTATTTATTGGTTTAAGGGGGAAAAAAAAAAACAACAAACCAACCTCAAAGCAATAAAATAATTTTGACAGTGAAGCTTTTTTTAGGGAGTCTTACTTTCTTTATGGTTTTGTGAGTCGAATGTATCGAAGCCTGGCAAAGGAAGATCTACAGATGGTGTCTCTTGCTTGATGATTTCCTGCTTCTAAAATTACTCCCAATTCTCTAGAATTGGAGCTGAAACTAGTTTCAGCTTTCAGTTTGTGGGCAACCTACCTCAGCACTTCAGCAGGCTGGATTTGCAGGGATTGGGGGCAGCAAATGCAAGTAAGTGCTTTTACTTGGCTGCCCAATGTCCATTTGCCACTTTTAAAATATTTACAGCTGAATCTTCGGATTCACTTCTTCCTCTGCTCAGAAAAAGTGACGAAGCCGCTGATGCTGAAATTTTGCTTTGATCCTTCTTTCCCTGTCCTGCCGAGGGGGTTTGGAGGGGAGCGTGCTCAGGGCTGATGGACCTGCGCTCGCCCAGCTGCTGTTGACCCCGGGACTGCGGTTTGGAGTACGTTGGCTTTTACTCACTGGGCAGCGGTGAGGGTCAGTTCGAGTGAAGCAAATTAATTGTGTATCTGAGTCCTTATGTTAAACCTTCCCTGTTTTGCTGCGTGTGCTTTCGCTCCTTAGGTCTGCCCCTCTCTTGGGGCAGTTGCTTACAGCATCGCGTTGTGTGCCATTCGTGCCCAAACTTTGCGCCGTCTTTGCAGGGCATCTAACTGGGGATACGCAAGGCCGTATTTCTATTTATTTCTATAAATAACTGAATATTTGTATGTCTTTCAAGGTCTGAAATAATCCTGCTAGTATGTGTTGAATGGTCCTCGATTTATCGCTTCAAGGTGTTGCTCGGTGCTTTACATTGAGTAAAGCATCGCAGTCCTTACTTTCAGAAGAAAGATCTTTCCTCATGTGTGATCTTTGCTTTTTCCGTGAGCGCCTGCATCTGCAGGTGCTGACTTACTACGCACAGTAAATACTTAACTATCTGTTGACTTACCGTGCTGCTCCAGGTTGCAGAGAAGCGGTGAACTCTCACAAGAGGTATCGTTGCTAAAGGCAGCAAAGCACGAGTATCTGCTGGATCCCGAATCCTTCGCGTTGCTTTGAGGGGCTCTGCGCAGCTGAAGGTGTTGACAGGCTGTTTTCCTGGGCTTCCATCTGCTGAGCAGCATTACGTGGATTAATGTTGAGGAACTTGTAGTGAAATTTGTCTCATGCCACGAAAATGTAAAGCCTCCGAAGCTGGCTGGCATCCCAAGGCTGCGAGAGGCCCTTGGAGGGGCCGTTCGGTGACGGTGGCAGGATTTGCACCGGCCCAAAGCTGTGAATGGGACATGATCTGAAGAGTTTTCTAATTAAGTTTTAATCATCTCCAAAGCTTGTCTGGTTGCTGATTTTGGGCAGCAGACAAAAACTGCCAGGCAGGAACGGCTGCCACGGGGCCAGCTTGCCGCCGAGGGAGGGCACCTGCCCAGTCTTCTGGTCCTGCGGTGTGGAGCCCAGTTCAGAAACACAAAATACTGTTTTGGGCAAGTTTTTATTCTGAGGGTGTTTCTTCAGCTGGAACCAAGTCTTGTACCCAAACCTTGCAGGTTTTTCCCTGGCAAAGTTTTGGGGATCTTATGGTTTCGTCGGCTGTGCTTTTGCCAGGAAACTATTGTCGTGCCGCCTCCTTTTTATCTTTGCAGCAGAAAGAGGATCTGAACGTGTGCTCTGCTGCTGTGCAATATAAAAACGATCTATTTTTAGATAGGCTATTGTAGACAAGTTGGAGGATGTGGCACAGATGCACCCCAGCCCTGGAAGGTGGACCCTTGCCCACCATCCAGGTGAGAGGTCCGGCTCCATGGACTCAACACCCCAGTTTGCCTGGCCAAAGGGGAGTGCTGGGGGCATTCACTGAGGTGCTGAGCGATGCTGGGACCCCCACGCTGCCCCGGCTCCCCCCCCGGGCTACGGGGACTTTTGCTGCCTTTCGGCACGGCCACCTTCACAGCGCGGATGTGCCCTTCCCCTGGCCGACAGCATCCCTGTGGCAAATGGACGCTGACGTGCCGTGGCCCTCCCCGCTCGCACCATCGCTTGGTTTTCATTAACCTTTTTGCAAGGAGCAACTCCTTCTGCCGGGGTCCCTGTGCAGTTTTATCCAGGGCTGCATTTACATCAGCATCAAGTGGTTTTCATTCGACCTTTGCCCTGCTTAAAAATTAAATACCGAGGTACTAGGAAGAGAAGTAATCTCCCCGATAAGCATTTTTTCCCTGCTCTTCTGTAATTCATGGGGGAGCTGGCTTACCCTGCCTGTGGATGACTAAGGAGGAAATTCTTTTTTGCTTAGGATAATGCTGAAAGTTCACTGGAATTTTTTTTATCATGGGTTTATCACTTCCTCCCTTCGAATTCCTAACTCTTACTGTGCAAGGCAGGAAAAAAAAATAATGGTGACCACAAGTTATGGAATTTGCCTTCTGTGGAAAAGATGCTGAACAGCTAAATGGTGCGCTCAGGTTTGCTGTGCATTGCATGGGGAATTTGCTCCATATCCAGTTACATAAACAGGCTGGGTAAGAGTCATGAATATTCCAGCAGCTACCATCTTTCAAACGTGGGATTTTTTTAATGTTGGAGTTAATTAATGCTCATATCTCTTGAATATAGGTGAGTGTAAGCCTGCTTATCGTACAGATGGGGAGGAGGTTTGGATTTATTGCAGGTCGCTGAGAGATGGCAGGGTCAAAGTCAAGTTTATGTGTAAAGAGTTTCTGGTTCGCTTTGTTAATCTCCATACCTCCCCTTTTTTATAGAGGGGATCTGCATGTGTGTATCTAGAGAACGCAGATGGAGTTTAGCCAGACCAGCACCTTTTGGGAGACGGTGTTTTTCAGCTAAACGTGTTTTTCAGCTAAACGTGTGTTTATTCTCGCAGTGTTTGCTTCCCGGTGGTGTTACGGTGATTGCACCGTCGATCCTTCTGCAAAGGCTTGACAGCGCTGCTGAAAAGCTTTGACACTGCAAAGCATTGTTTACTTGTGAAAGTATTATTGTATTTTGAATATCTATTATTCATCTCTTGTGCTAAAAGTGACATTATATCATAAAATTGCTCTTAGATTTCAGAGCTTTGAGGAAAAGCTGTTTTTTGTCCCTGGCTCCCTGTGACAGTGCTGGGAAGTGCTTTACCCTTTGTATCTTTGTAGTCCTCTTTTATGAATTGTGAGTGATGGCAGGAAAGTATAAAAGAGCACGGAGAAGCTGGTTTTGATGTTCATAAAAGGCTTTGATAAAAGATGCAGCACATAGACTTGATATTATTTCCTATTTTTAACTTCTTAAGAGCTTGAAGCGCTCAGATCCAATATTTATGTAAAAGGGGAAAGGGGGGGAGGCTATATTTCTTCTTCTTTTTTTCCCGCCTTTTTTTTTTTTTTTTTCTTTTTTAGGACCAGGTGAATTAAAATAGAAAACTGTCTCTCTTCTACGACCCACTAAAATTTTGCTTTCTTCCATGAACCATGTATGTCTGTCTTCCGTGAAGCATCAGTAAAGCCCAGCCCCATGGTGTTAATGGTGTGGGTGATGCTGGAGGAGACCGGAGACCGGCTGTGATTTCCAAGTCTCCTTGCTCACGGGCTTGTGCCTTCAACCTCAGTTACAGCTGGCTCCACTGGACCCACCAGCCATGATGATGTGCATGGTGAGGCGTGAGCTTCCGATAATGGGTCTCTTCCCCAAGACCTGGAGAAATAAAACATGGTAAAGCCAGGGCAGCTTCTCTCCTTTCTCTAAAGTCAGAGTACGGTAAAGGCATGTCTGTAATAAGTAGCTTTGCTTGCTCCGTAGAGATGAGAGGCTGTGTGCAAGCTGGGTAATTGGGGTTTTACTGATGAAAGCGCTTGTCATTATTTCCAGCCTCTTACATGTTGCAGTCTCCTCTTTAATCTTGTTTATCATCATGGCTTGATTGTGGTGGGCCTGTGTACTGGTTGGTGCATATTCATGTGTGTGTACATACGAGCACATCCATAAAATTTCATCAGGTGCCTTCCTGCGTGCATAGACATGCCTGGATAGAAAATATGTGTGAGGACGAGTGTGGATAGTGCATGCACACATGGCATTGGCATGCTCATTTACACATTTGGGTTCTTCATCCATGCAAGAGCCTTCACACTGGATATCGAGGCTCCTGATGATGGCAGCATGGAAACCTGGCCTTGAGATCCACCTGATGACAAAAGTCATCCTCTTGGAGGACACCATATTTTCTATTTTATTGGGGCAAAATGCCTTGAAACGCCCTGTGCGGGGGGGGGCGGGGAATGGGTCCTGTTATACCCTGGAGAACCCCAGGACAGAGCAATGTTGCCAAGTCCCATCTTGCTGCAGTGCTGATAAAGAGTTTATCTTGATGGGGTGAGTACAGTGATGGCAGTCAGTGGGGGTTTTGAGTTCTTCAGCAATGTCCAAGGGGCTGTTCACATCAGGTCCTGGGTTTGAATTAGCTAGACTTGGCCAAAGGCGTCCCAACCTCTCACCCATGTAAGGTGAATAAGCACCTTCTTCTCAGTTCTTCACACAGGACCTTTTATGTGAAACCGTAAAAACAAAGGGAATTGCTGGTCTTGGGTGGTCAGCAGGAGATGCTGAGAAGTGTGTTTTCTTGGACGGCGTCTACCTGCCTCTGTTGTTCCTCTGGAGCTTGCAAAGCTGGGCACTGAGCTTCTACAGGGTGAGATGCCCTTTGGGATGTGTTGGCGTAGCACTATGCCTGATTGATAGCTTCGCCTGTTGTTCACCTTCGTGGTGGTAAGTTGAGTCCCCAGTGTCCTGGTTCTCGCTTAGGATAGAGTTAATTTCCCAAGCAGCCGCGTGGTGCTCAGCTGGGGCTGAACCACGTCACCCAGTTATATCCCAAATGGAAGACTCCGGGAGTGTTTAACTGGGCCCACACGTGACTTTATGGGATGAATAAATTGAAATCACATCTGAAACACAATCTAATTTTTTCCTTGGCCCACCTGTGAAACTGGGTAACACCACATACAAGAAGGTACTGTCATCCTCTGCGGCATGACTTGTTGGACTTGGCTAGCCTATAGCACAAGCATGTTGGCACATACAGGTGTCCTTTCAACTTCTGACAGGTGGTCCAGTTAACCAAAAATTTTGAGTACACTCAGTTATTCTGTAAGGTATGGGTGGGCTTTGTTGGACTGGAGACTATGGCACATTGGAAAAGCTGTTGCTGAATCCAGGAGAGACAGAAGGGATAGGTCACAGTAGGACTTGTTGACCAGTGACACCGTGCCGTGCCCCACCTGTGGCTGGTTGGTTGTGCGGGCTTGGACACTCAGAGGTGTTTGCACCCTGCCTCGGTGCACGCTGTGCAAGAAGCTCAGGTGCTTCAGTTGCACTTCCAGAAGCAATCCAGCCTCCTTGGTGTGAGTTGGGGAGGAGTGGGCTCTGGAGCACACCAAGGGCTCCCCAAAACCTGGGAATCTGTGGCAATGAGCAGAGCTGTGCCAAAGCATCTGATGAAGCGTGGACCTTGGCTGGCAGGAGCTGCGGTTCCTTTTCTTTTGAAAGAAGCTGGGAAAGGTGCCCCAAAACAACCACTGGAGAAAGTGTCCAGATGAAAGGTCTGGTAAGCATCAGGGTCCCCTCTGCCGTGTTTTCAGGCTCTTCTGTAATCAGCTGTCATTTTAGGATCTGGGCATATTGGACCTCAGGGAGTACGGATTGAAACTTAAACAAACAGTGACTCTTCTATAAATATTTAGCTCGCTCTGTTTAGGAGCTGCTGGGAGCAGGAGACAAAATAAACTTAAAGTTCATGACTGTCTAAAAAAGCTATCGGAGGATGGCACTCGGTCACCAGATCGGCTGGCGTGTAGGTTTTGAATAGCTATTCCTCCTCTAACTTTTTTCCTGAAGAAAAGGATGTATTTAAATATCCTTTGCAGAGACATGAGTTTGCACTCTTCCAGTGTTTACATAGCTGCATTGGGGATTCAGATCAATGCAAAAGTCTTCTTCAGCTTGGCTGGTTGAGCTGGGTGCCCAAGAGGAGCCATGGTATGGAGTAAATCGATGATGTTCCCTGGCCCTGCGCATCTTTCTTTGCAAATTTGCACTGGTCATCTGAAGTACGTACAATCCGCGTGGAAGGGTGGGATGTGTCGCTGAGTGTGTGCTTCTATCTGGCCACCTCGATACCAGGACAGCGGCTTGCGCCCAGGCTGGCTGCTGACGAAGGAGCTGGGGTCCCTGGAGGGGTTGTGTAGACAACACTAAATCTTGAGTTGCCACATTGTTCCTGCTCTTGCAAAAGCCTTGATAGCGAGGTAGACCTATCCCTGTCAGCCTTTTTTGCTTCTTAAATATGAAGATAATATCCTTTTCTTACCTTGCAGAGCTCTTGCAAGAGTGGGAAAGAATGAAACGTGCTGATAAGAAATGGTATCAGTAGCCGAGATGGGCAGAGGCACACGTGCTTTGAATAAAGCAGGGAACTTCACCACACAGAAGAGTCTGGGATTATTGATTAAAAAGAAGAAAAAAGATCAATCACTGATTATTGCTTTTCTAATACAAAGTAATTGCAGTTGGACTAGATGATGGTTGTAGGTCCCTTCCAACTGAACTACTATCCTGTCCTACCCTACCCTACCCTACTAATATAACAATAAACCTGAAATATTTGGCATGCCCTGTGAGACGCTTTGCAACTGCTCGCAGTGCCTCTGCTCCTGGTTGCAGTGTCCTGGGGCTTTCTGTGCCAGGATGCTCGGCGTGCCCCATCCCCATGGTTGACTTCTTTGCCTGGAAGATTAATGTCAGGGAAGCAAATGCCAGCGAAGGATGGGTAAGAAAAAGGTAAATTCCTCGTTTGCCAGCTTGTTGAAACCACTTTTGGGGACCGCGAGAAAATGTTGGTGTTTGAGTTGGATGTGGTGGCAGGCTTGATGGTTTTTCTCTTTCAATAGTTTCTTTTAGTACCCTTCCTAATTTAAAAGGAGGGGTTTAAATTATTAATGTTTTACCTCTGAAGCAGAGGGATTCCAAAGCCTTTGGCAAATCTCTGCTAAAGCATCCAGTGTAGAAAAAAGCTTCATGAGTTCTCCCACCTCCGTCTTTGACAGAAGCCCCTCCTTGTGTTCACGAGAAGCACTAAATCTGTGGATGTGGACAAAGAGCTTGATTTATGTAAAAGGTAATTTTCTCCAATGGTGTTTGCCCAGAAGACATAAAGATGATAATGATTTTTATTTTTTGGCGTAGCCTTTGCAGATCTCTGCGTTTCTGACTGTTGCTGAAGCAGCTCTCTGCCACGGGTGAGTGCCAGTGCTCAGTCCGGGATGCTCGGGTGCTGCCTGCAAGGGATGGGTGCCCTGACCTGGTCATTTTGACCCCAGTCCTTGCAGCACCCCTTGAAGCTGAGGCTTCATCAATCCTCACCAAAGCTGTAGTTAGAGCTCAAGCCTCCAGTTAGATTTACAACATATTTGCCCACTAAATTTCCCATTCACTTTGGGTATTTGTCCTGATTTTCTACCAAATCTCCTCCTTGCTACTTGAACTAAAGAATAAAGTATTATAACTTTGGCTCGGGGCAGCTGTCCAAGGGATATATTGGGATACACTTGGCCTTTGAAAAGAAGGACTTCAGTCTCCAGCCCTGTCAGTCCCACTGGCTCCTGGAAGTTTTCCTTCCAAATGATTACTTCAAACCTCAGAGAAGTTTGTCTTTTTCAGAGCTATGATTAATACCGTTTTTACGCTTCACTGCAAAATGCCGCACAATGAATGAGACCAGCAGGGTGGTGGTTTATTGGGGAGAGGGGAAAAAAAAAATAATCATCAAACAAACGCTTTCAGATGCTGTTTTGGAAAAGTGGTGTGTGTGTGTGTGTGTGTTATATAATCTCCTGCAAACTTCAGGGTTGCATTCCTATTAAAAGGAAGGGAAAATAGAAGACTTCAACCTCATCTATGGAAAGAATGTCAGAAATAGTTGAGAAGTTGAATAATTACAGTCTTTTTGCACCAGGTCAGTGAAAGCTAAGTTAACGTGCAGGATTGCGATGCAATACATCTTTGCAATTACAGAATCACAGAATAGTTGAAGCTGGAAGGGACCTCTGGAGGTCATCTGGTCCAACGTCCCTTCCCAAGCAGGGCTACCTACAGCCAGTTGCCCAGGACGCTGTCCGTATGGCTTTGGAATATCTCCAGGGACGGAGACTCCACAATGTCCCTGGGCAATCTGTGCCACAGCTCGGTTACCCTCACCGTAAAATTAGGCATAGTGCATTGTATTTCAGCAAGCCGGTTATAGGTTCCTGCTCGTTCCTGGTGCAGCTTGGAAAGTTTGGAGGTACGCGTGTGGTTTTGAGTTGGAGTTTGCTTGAGCACATGGGCAATATGGGTCTGCAGCTGAACCCTGTGGCTCGGGCTCAGTGATGCTTGGTTGGGACTTGGGAGCTGGACGGCCTTGGCACAAGGTGCCAAAAATGGTCCCCTTGTCAGCGTGCAAGAATCATAGAAAGATTTGGGTTAGAAGGGACCTTAAAGATCATCTAGTTCCACCCCCCCTGCCATGGGCAGGGACACCCTCCACTAGACCAGGTTGCCCAAAGCCCCATCCAGCCTGGCCTCGAACATTTCCAGGGAGGGGGTATCCACAGCTTCATCAAGGAGGGTTGCTGCATGATGACGGGGTGTCTGGTCCCTCGGGTTTGGTTTTGAGGCTGTACCTGTAGCTGAGCCTCCAGCTAGCTCTACTGACTTTTGCTTCCCTTCCTTCGACACCGTGCCCCTATTCCCAGACAGTGCAAGGGCCTGAGTCACTTCGCCACAGGAATCTGGGACTCATTTATCAGCATAAAATGAGGCTAATTACACCTTTGAAGTGCTTCACATCAGTGGAGCTGCAGCATCAGGTGCTTCCACAGAAAGTCCCATCTCAGTGGCAGACCCCCTGAAAAAGACACCGAGGGATTTGTGTGTGGATGCGTGCCCAACGTGTCCCCATCTCGGGGATGCAGAGGATGCTAGTGCATGTCGGAGGTTTCCTACCTAAACTCCTGTGGGGACACCAGGGTCAGCACAGATTTGTGCTCTGGTGGCTTTGTGTGCATCGCTCACGCGTGAAAAACAAAAGCAAAGCCTAAAACTATGCACAGAACCTGCTTCCTCTGCTTGGTCTCTGGTGTTTCCTCCTTCCTCCCTCCGTGGAAAACAGTAGCCCTTCTTTGTTGTCCTGGGTGCATTTTTTTTTCTTTTTTCTCCAAGCCACTCTCTTTTTGTGCTGTTTCAGTTGCTGATAAGTGATGGGAATGGCAGGAACGAGATGATGGTTCCCAGTGAACACTACCACTGTCCACAGATGCATCCCATCAGTATGTTCAGCCCTCGTGCCAGTGACGGGTGTTTTCTCATCAAAAATAGACCACAGACAACGCCACTTCCTGAGGACTGTGATTTATCCTTTAATAACAAGTGGTTACTCATTTCCTTTGGAAAACTTTCTGGAAGTGTTACTTTGCTTTCTCCCCTTGCTTCCTTTTTTTTTTTTAATTTCCTTCAAAGCCCTGCATTACCCTTCAGAGCCACTGCGTCTGTTAAATGAAGTGTTCCCTTTTCAAGTGGAAATCATATTTATGATTTAAAGATCATGAAAAAACAAGTCTTAACCCTTTGGGTGTGAGCTTTTCTTTGTAAGCTCCTGCAGCCCTGAAGTTCTAGCTCAGCCAAGAGAAATAGCAACGGAGAGACAGCTCAGTAGGTGAGACTAGAAGAAAAACGGTGGTGCTGATCCTTAATATGGAATGGATGATCTACTTGATCTGACTTGAAAGAAAATTTCAAATAACTGCAGAACTTGTATCGTCTGAGTTGCCAGCTCTTAACTGGGATACCTCCTGGTGTAGCAAGTTCTCCTGAAGGATGGAGGGCTTGCAGAACTACTAGGCAAATTCATACCAAGTCTGGTATTTTATTGACTTTACCAAAAAAAGTGCTGAAAGCTGTTGAGAAGTTCTTGAGGAAATCCTGACAGCTCAACAAACAAACTCAGGAAATGCGCTGAAGATGAAATCATCATAAGTGGGTACTTAAGAAGCTAACAGAAGTGGTTAGCTGTTGGATCGGGAATGCATTTGGAGGGTCAGTGGCAGATTGGATGGGAAACTGCAGAGGATACAGAAGATGAAATGCAACCAGAGACATTGCAGGTACCTTAGGTGATAGCATCTTCTCTTACAGTTTTAATGACCTGCAGGGGTGATTTGAAGACAAGAGGAATAAATGCAATAAAGACAAGTGCAAAAAAGTGCTCTTGGATGCACGTACCCAAAATGAGTGATCAGAGGTTAACTGCAGAAAGGGATCCGGGAACTGCAGTGAATCACAAGGTGATGTGAATCAACAGTCGGATGCTGTTACAAGAAAGGCAGATCTTGAACAGCCCACGGAAAAATGGCAAAGGTAATAATTCGGTCTCGGTTGTTGTATAAAACCTCACTTGAAGGACGGCATCAAGTCTCAGCCCCTCTATTTTTAATATGAAAGCAGGCGGCTTTGGAAGATGAAGCTTCTGTTTGGGAAACTTTACTTATGAGGAATAGCCGAAAGATTTGCATGTGTTAAACCTAGGAAAAAAACAACTCACAGGTGTCAGGCCATGGTTTGATGGGATGATGTCTTCAGCAGTAGTTTTGGAGCCAGGTATCTCTGCTCTCCTGGTGTTGGCTGCACTGCGGCTCATCATGCAGTCCATTGTGTAGCCACAACTTATATGTCCGCACTGTGAGCTGGAACATGGAACTTTTGTTAGTATAGAAAAAGCCAAGAAGTGTTCCCAAAATTATTTCGAAGTATGGCTATGCAGTTTTGCCTGGACAACAGATGGCATGCAGGAGGAAGGAAGGAGGGCAGGGAGAGGAGAGGTGGTCGAGCATCTATTTGGAGTTGACACTTGAAAGGAATATAGCAGATTTGAGACCTCCAGGAAAGTGGTACAGTACAGCACCCTATGTGTCTGTGGACAGGACTAGAAGAAAATTGTGTACAGGCAAGTGCTTCTCTGGACGCTGTCTTCCAGTGCATCATCTCCGTTGTGCCTGGTAGCAGCGGGGTAGGCTGGCAGTTCTCAAAGCGTAGGTTCCAGCTCCTGGTGGTGGTGGTGAAGAAGAATGACTGTTGCTGGAGCCAGCCCAAAAAGCGTTAGAAACCGCTTTGTTAGGAGCACAGCAGCCCTTCCCGGATGGTGGGGTGAGCGGTGCTTGTCGCTGGGAACTGCGGCCGAGTCCTGCTTCCTTCTTGGCAGAGCTGCACCGGTGTTGCCTGGGAGAGTGGCATGAAGACAAACAAGCCGAGAGAGGGTTTGGGGCCGGGTGGCTGTCTGAAGTCCCTTCTGGCCCAGCGTTTCTGCAGTCCTTGCATCCACATTTTGGCGTGGCTGCTGCCCCTATCGCTCCTGCTGAGGCCGAATGTCCCAACACCTCCCGATGTTCTGAATCCGAATTTCCAACATTACTGCATTACACTTGGTTTTTCGGCTCTTGGGAGTAGTTTGGTTGACCACAAATTGGTCACTCTGTGCTGTGATGCAAGCTGATGATTTCCTCCCTGCGGATGCTAAACCAAATACCCCTGCAACTGCCGTCTGACGGTGATGTTACTCGGCTGGTGTTTGCAGCCGGTGGGAACGCTCTCCAGCCATGCAAGCTGAGATGATTCAAGCTGATACTTACGATTAAATGCTAAATGCCTGGTCTGTTCTTCCCCACCCCAGGGGGAAAAGAGGGGGGTTACTTCAGGAAGAAAAGATATTCTGGTGTTGCTTGGTTGGTAATAAGAACGCATTGCATCAAAGCTGAAATAGTGTGCGGTGGGTTTTAAAATCACGGGAGGATATAAAAGTGCCTTGAAGAGGAAGATCAGAGATAGGCAGACCTGCTGGATACGCCTGGTCTTTTGTTGTAGGCTGCAGAGCTTTCCCCTGTGGTTTGCAGGGTTCCCTTGCCTTGCTGCATCGCTCCACAGCTCAGCGCACAGCGTCTGTGCCTGCTGTCTTAGAGGATGTAGATGTGAGCTTTGCTAGGAAGATCTAGGCTTCAGTTCGAGCTTAGCTGATGCTAAAATTCCCCTGGAAAAAAATACGCTTGCTGTGCTTGCTTGTGACATGTGTGACACGCTGGTGCTGAATCTGACTTCTGTTGATCCAGGCTGCTTAAAAAAATAAAAGCAGCCTGGTAATTTGTCTTAAAAAGGGTACAGAGAAAGTGAAGAAGAAAGCAAGCAATTTGCTATTCATTGCTTTTTCAAGGCTAACAGGCTGAGGCTTATACTGGGAAGAAGTCAAATCCCCAGGCAGTTCCTACACACCACATGATACCAAAAGGAGTGACCACCGAACGAAGTTTGCTGGACGGCGAGCTTGTGGCAGGACTGCTGATAGCGAAGCTTCAGAGCTCTTCGGTACGGTCAGTCAAGTTGTAGTGGCATCTCGGGGATGTGTCTTTGGGTATGTGGAAAACCTACCCTGTGCAAAGCGCAGCGGGTGGTTTGGGCAATGCTGAAGGTCTTTATTTTCTCAAATGCTCAGCAGGGGCAGGGTGAGCCTCGAGCATGGAGGGGGTGGTCTTTTTTCTTTTTTTTTTT